>CAVNYN010226758.1:37371-136651 GCA_963692815.1 Nyctanthes arbor-tristis
CCCCCCCCCCCCCCCCCCCCCCCCCCCCCCCCCCGATATTTTGTTATCATCAGTTTTTGAGAAAAGTTTAAAAGGTATCGTCTCCCAGGTCTTCCGATATCATCATTGTCTTTTAATAAAAAAAAAATGCTATCGTTTGGGTTTTTTTTTTCTTTGTTTTTATTTGTTGAAAGCATGTTATCGTGTATTCTAGACCGGATGTATATTTCTGATTTAAGGAATGTCAAACTGGTTGGTTGCGTTAAAAAATGCCAGTTGTCTGAATGATGGTGGTTGTGTATGGAAGTCAAACTGGTTTGGTGCCCTGATTATACAAGGGATAAAATTGTACAATTGTAATTGAATTGATAGGATAAAATTACAATTGTATAATTGTAATTTTGTTCACTCACCCACTATGGGTAGGGTTACACTGCCCACTTTTAACATAACGTACATATAGTCAGACGCGGTGCACGCATGACCGTCATGTGTGTATGTGTGTGTCATACAAAAAGTGGGCGGGTGAACATGATTTAGATAGACTGGTGCCGCATCAAACAAATGGGAAGAAATAAATTGCCACCAGGATACTCTTTTAGTGATGGTTATCTTGGCGTAGAGATGTCAAGATGGGCGGGCTGCCCAAGTCCACCTGGAACAGCCTGGAACCGCGGGTTGGCTCGGAATTGGCAGGTTCGAGTCATGGGCCGTAGCCTGCAGTGGACCAGGCAGGCCAGTTCAAAGACGCTGAGCCCGAGGTTTAACCGCTAGGCTGTCAAAATAACTTCTAAAAAAAAATCAAAAAATTAAAGTTAAAGCTACTTGTTGCAGCAGGTTGCTGCGACAAGCAACATGCGCCTCCAGCGAGGCGCTGCAGGCACCGTGACTTTGGCCCTTTGGTCAAAAAGTGGCCCTTTTTTATTTTTTTTATTTTGTTTCTTTTATTATATTGTATTTTTTCTTGTATTATTATTATTCATTCCTTTTTTAAATTTGTATAAATAAAATTTGAATTTCAATATTTTTTTATAATAAGATATTTGAAGTTTATTATTAAAAATTTTACTTTCATCTTGTTCTTGTTATATGTTTACTTTTTAATTAGAATTTAAAAATTTAAAAGACTAATAATATCTCTTTAAAATGTGGTAAATTTCCTATTAAAGTATTTCAATTATAATGTATTTATCATAAAATTTAAATGTAAAATACGGAAAAAAAAAAGAAAAAAGAGACCCATGTTAGCCGGGTCAACCTGTGGCCGACATGGGCCGACCCACATGGGCTACGCTGGTGGCTGACATGGGCCGACCCTCATGGGCTACGCTAGTGTGTTGGGCCACAAGGGTAGAGGGCCAGCCCGGCCCGGACTGCCTGTTTTGACATCTCTATCTTGGCGGATGCCGGATTTGGTTAAAGAAAAAAAAAAGGAAATTATCGCCAATCCTTGAACGGTCACGGTTGATAGGGATGGATCCGCAATGAATAAAATTAAAAGTCATAATCAAACTCACAAAAAGTTTATGATTTTAATATTATGGTTCCTGATCGTGTTATTTTTATTATTATAAATTCAGAGCGCTTGATCATATCAACTTTGTAAGGGAAGGATTTTTATTTTAAAAAAAAAGGGTTCAGTTGGTGGATAAGTGATTCTGCCCGATCCAATCCGTTAGGGGGTGTGGATTAGTGTTGCTCTGCCCGAAACCCGATCCACTATAATCATTATTATGCCGTTTTAGTTTCAACGAAATCTTTGAGATGTTAATAGGATGTTAAGCTTGTTTTCAGTCCAGCTTGTAAAGGTTTGGGCAATATATGTCCAAGACAATTTCCTTTCCTTTTTTTGTTTTTTTTTTTTTTGGGTAACTGACAAATTCCAAAATAAATGTGGATTGGAAATGTAAGTCCTTTGATCCCTCCAAACAAAACATAAATTAAATTTTGCTAATTGACTTGGGATGGCAGCAAAGAGAGACAGGGTCACAGTGGTCGCCTTGGTAGGATGCAGCAGCACTCAAGGCAAGGCAAGGCAACAGAGCCCGACTATATATATTTATACACACACACACTAGCTGTAGCTTTCAGAATCTTCCTAATGCAAGTATTTTAGTTAGGAGGGCTAAGACATTGACGGATGTGTTCAAATTCTAATCACTTTTATGCGAGAAAGGGGGGAAGAGGAAGTCAAACTGTGATCGGGCTTGCTTTGAAGGCTCTCTTGTCCGCTGTCTCCGTTCTGTCCTTTTGGAAAAGCTAAAAGAAAAATCAAAGGAACTAATCAAATTATCACTGATATGGCCTCTTGCTCGGTTTGCTTTTGAGGATTTCTATAAGGCTTTGGACAATTTCCCATTCCGGCGATGAGAACATGTTTAATTCGTTTTGTTCTGAAAGATCATAATGAAAAGGCAAATTTTTGTTCCTGCTATTTATTTTTTATTTTTGATTTGTTATTATAGTTTTATTAATCAATAGCACTCCATCCGTTCCACAAAGACAGATTTCACAAAGATTAAAGAAATGTTCAATTAATATTATTGGAAAAGTAAAGGTTATGAGCATTTTCATAATATACACTTTCATTTATTAATTATTTCACTTCAATAATTCGATTTTCGTTAATAACATGGTATATAACAAAATTAAGATTTCAACTATATTAAAAAAAAAAATTTGGTCTATCTTTGAAAGATGGACGAAAAAAGAAGACATGCTTATATTTGTGGGACGGAGGGGTATTAGGAAGTAATTTTTACTTTTCGTTTCCAAACTTAACCCTCACAATTTTATCCCTATTTTTTTATTTCCTTGTTTTGTCCCCAGTTTTTCATATATTCATGCACTTCATCCCTTCCATCAATTTTTCAGTTAAATGTCATATTAAGGAGGGACAAAATGGAAATAAGATCTGAACAAGTCGCTTTACATCTTCAAATATTTAATTTTGGTACAATTTTGTTCCTATTTTTTTTCCAACTACTTTGTCTAATTGTTCTGAGGAACCGACATGGATTACTTAATAAAGAGTTTGCGTTAGAGAGGAAACCACATGTCAGTTCTCGAATATGGGCTCTTTATTAAGGAGTCCCCGCCGGTCCTTGGAAAATTACTGTTTTGTCCCTAGTCTTTCATTCATTCACACATTACATGCGGAAAGAATTGGGTTTATGGCATCTTCTTAAACCATATAGAGAATGGGATTTAGCAAATATAATACATGTAATCATGATGATATTGAAAGAGGTTGATACACGAACCATATTTGTTGCAAACACAATGTGGTTTATCTGCGCTTGAAGGCAGGGCTGGCCCTTTGATTTCTAAGGCCCGAGGTGACCTCTCGTAATTATGCCCCTAACATTTGAAAAAAAAAATCCTTTTACCCTTAAATAAAATATATGTAAAATGCAAAAGCGCAATAATATGCCATATATTATACAAATAAAAAAAAATCCAAAATATTACTATATTATCATCAAAATGCATTACAACGTCTAAACATGTTACTTAAATACCATATCAATTTTAACTCATCCATGAATTTTTACCCCTCCCCCCCAAAAACAACAATAAAAGACTTCTCCGATGAAAAGGTTTGGCAGAAATGAATAAAAACTCAATACTCACCTGTGTAGCCTGGACTTAATTAGATATGATTGCCCTCATATCCACTTGAGCAATTACAAATGTACCTCGACCTGTGCCTGCATGAATCAAGGCACTTGCTTTGGCGATTGGCGGTGGCGGAATGAGTAGCCGAGATAATAGCGGAAGTGCAAAAGCAGAAGCGTGAGAGCACATGCGGAGGGAGGGAAAAGGGAATTAGCATCAAGAAAGAAACCACTAATTCATGCAATCAAAAAAGGCTCAGCAGCCAAGAAAATAAAATAACTAGGCAGCCCCATGAATGAAAAACACAAGGGGGGCTCACTTAATTAATCTAAATTATCTTCTATTTCTTCCCATATCTCTGTGACAGGGCCCGATAACTGATGCAATTGGCAAAGCAGAAATGGAATTCTCTGCTAGGTACGACCACCCAAAATTTACAAGAACCAATTAAGAGGGAGTGTAAACCTTTCGGCCCTTGAAATTGATATTAGTCGTGTGTACAGAAGCCCAAAAAAAAAAAAAAAGCAATTGCAATCACTAAATTATAATTTAAGAATTAGAAATTTAGGATTTAGAGTCAGGAGAAATGAACTATGAAAGCTTACCCGATTTAACCGGCTCACTGTTCGAAAGTCGGAACGTGGACTGAGATTGTCAGGGAAACGCTGTTGTCAAAATCAATTGATCGGTGTTCTCAACCTCATCTATGTTTTAGGCCAACTTCTTTTGTTTAGGCCTGTTTATCATTTCTTGGGCCCTTCTGCTCTCCAGTTATGGCCCTGAATTCTGAGGAAAAAAAGAGGAAATTAAACAATCTACCCCCTTTTTTTGGCCTATCATTTTTACACCATCATGTCAAACCATTTGCTTTTATACCCCATTTTATTGCTTTTATACCACTAATTATTTTATTTTAATAAATCATTTTAATTATTTGTACTATTGATTTATTTATTTTATAACTAGATTATATATGTGTGTGTGTCTGTGTGTATAGGTATACGTAAAACCCTTGATGTAACACCACATCCCCTGCCACTCCCCGCCGCCGCTGCAGCTACCCCGGCACCCACCACCCACCGGGCGCCCCCAACACGACAAACTTGCCACCATGTGCCTCATCACCCGCCGAAAAATTTACCATTTATAACCCTACCATTCTCCAAGCATGTGTGATTATTTTTTTACTTTTGCCGCCGAATTCAAAACTAATGATTCATTGTCAGTCCAAGAAAGACGACCTTGGAGTATGTATAGTTCTTGTCAATCAAACTTTTAATTGGAAAATTTGTGAGAGCTTTTTCCTAAATGCAGTGTTTTTCTGTCATTTCATTTGTGGTGGGTGACCAAACATCTAGTTTTTTATTTTTTAATTTGGAGTGGAAGGGTGGAACGGCAAATTGAAATAGTGGCCACAGATCTATTTTTACAGTAGGTGATCTGTTTCTGTTGTGGCCATACAAATTTGTTTTACAGTAGGCGATATGTTTCTGCTGCGAATGGAACGGCGATCTGTTTCTGCAATGTTACTATGCAGCAGACGATCTATTTCTGTGATCTGTTTCTACAATGTTTCTACGATGTTTCTGCAATCTGTTTCTGCTGCTGCGAATTACAGCAGCAAGGAACAGAAGACGCCGGTGTGGCTATTGCCGAGGGCTGTTCCGGCAGTGCTTTTTCCTTTTTTATTTTATTTATTTATCTATTTTTTTTAAATTTCACACAGCTTAATTTGAATCCTCATGTTGGCTTTTTAATTTTGTTTATTTATTTTTTTTTAAAATTTCAATTACATTGAAGTAATCTCGGTGTGTTATTATTTTTTAGTTTGTGGTAACGGTTTTTACAATTATTGTTATTATGATTTTTTCATATGTTAGTATTTATCGGGGTTGTTATCATCTTTCAATTGATTTTTTTTTTGGGTTTATTTTCCTATGTTACCACTCTCTTTTTGTAATTTTCCTAAGTATCATTTTGTTATCATTTTGCAACTTCCTTCAAGGAATTGACGAGCAAAACATATATTATGAGATTAGAAAATGTCTTTTTCTGTAAAAGACTATAGATTTTTCACGTAAAATAATTTAATTATAAGATTTTCAAAAGCATAGTTTTTTACTTTGCTCTTTTTGAATCAAGGGATACTAATTTTTGGTTCTCTGAGTTTATTTTGGTCGGTTGCAATTTCGGTTAGCATAGTTTTTATCTTTTCTTTCTTTCCTTTTTTTTTTTTTATCTTTTTGTTACCATTTATCGGGTTAGCATAGTTTTTATTTTTTATTTATTTCCACATGTTACCACATATCGGGGTTGTTACCATGTCTATGTACTAGTTTTTTCCTTATGTTACCATTCTTGTTTTGTTATTGTCCTCTTTTTTATCATTTTATTACCAACAGATCGGATTTGTTACCCTCCCATTATAATAAATTTTTTTATCACCATTTTTCGTGTTTGTTACCAAGTTGTGAGTACTAATTTTTTTTGGAAAATGGTGGTAACATTGCACTCCGATAATTGGCATGATTTTTATTGTTAAAATTAAATTTTCCTTTGATTTTTGGTAACATTATTTTTTAAATGGTATTTTTTCTTTTTCTTTTTTTTTTTACTTTTTTTTATTAACTATGTCGTGCCATCGGCCACCGCCATGGGGTTGCTAATGGTGGTTGAAAGTGGTGGCAGTAATGGTGAGAAGGGTGATGACAAATTATAATAATTATTATTCATAAAAATAAATTAATAATTAATAAATTTAAAATTAATAAAATTAAAATTGAGTTGGAGTAGTTTTGAAATAGAAAATGGCATTTTGGCAATTACCTTTGATCTAAGAGTATTTTTTAAAATACTATTAAAAAGAGTGGTTTTTATGTAAAGATCCCAAAAAAAGGGGGCCTTTTAGTTAATTGAACTGCATATAATAGATGATTCTAGGCCCTTAGAACTTTTGGGCTTGAGGGGCCGGCCTCACTCGCTTCATGGCTGGGCCGGCGCTGCGTGAAGGAAATAGGGTGGTGCATGGAAGTCCCCCTGATATCATCGCTGACTCGATTTCGAAATTTCCATATGCTTTTTTTTGGCTACTCAAGTGATTGAATGTAGTGAGAAACCCACAAAAATAGAGTATTGGATCAAATCCAAGGCTAGTTGAACGTAGATGCAGCTTTAAAAGATGCTTAGCTGTCTCAAGCTATTGGTGCGGTTATTGGGGAAGAATAATATATATGGTATGATACTGGTGAGGTGGACGGAGATGAAGTTTGATCCAGTCGAGATAGTTATCGAGAGTAAAGTGGTTTTTAGAAAGATGGAAAATGTGTTGAGGTATAATGTGTTAATGGTGATCGATAATGTTTTTTAAGTATACAGATGTCACATTTTGTTGAATTTTAGTTTAGATGAATATACTCGTTTAAATATGTTTCAATCTGTATCGAGAACTTGGGTTTGTATGTCTCTTTAGCTTGATTAGGCTATTTACCGAGACATGGAATGAAAGATATTTGTTCTTTTTAAGGAAAAAAAGGGGTTTAAGAATTAACTAGAGTACTATTAGGCCACAAAAAAGATGGAAGGCTTTTTGGGAAAAATATACAATTTTTCTCAATCTATGCTTCAAGTAGACTTTTTCCCCATTCAGAATTCAATATCTTTCTTAGTTGCTGGTGTGTATTATTATTTTTTCTTTTATCTATTTCCTTATGAGAAATGCTATCTAGTATCACTAGTGTCTATCACCATGCCAAGATGATATTAAATGATATATTGAATTAGCGGGCTATTTATTTATATATTTAATTTCACTTACATTCATTTAATCTCACATTTGTTGTCACATAATCTGATGCTAAGCACCACTAGTACTCCATTGTATTGTTCTTTCTTTTTTTGTCTATATAAATTCATAATTTATTCAAGCAAGAAATTCATGGTAAATTATTGGGTATAAGAGCAAAAGATGAGTGTGATTGCCAAATAGTTTGTGGAGGTACATGCCAAGAAAGCAAAGGATATCAAGGAGAGATTGTGTGAATATTTTCAATGTTATACCTAACTTACCTGAAATAGGGTAATTGGAACCACAATCTCGCTATATATATATATATATACTCCATCTGTCCTAAAAAGATATTCCTCTTCTATTTTTCACACAGATTAAGAAAACTTAATTAATGTTATTGGAAATACACAATTTATGAATGTATTTCCTAATATACCATTTGTTTTATTTAATATTTTACTTTATATCTTATTTGTTATTGATTACCATGAACAATAAATAAAGGTACTTTAGAAAACTAAAAAATAAAGTAAAGAAAGGGGAATATAATTTGAGATGGACAAAAAAGGAATAGGGAAATATCTTTTTGGGACAAGGGAGTAAAATTCTTGCAAAAACTATTATACATACACACATGGTAGCAATATGTTTTTCATACATTAAATCACTTAAAAATCAATGATCCTGATTTTGTCAACTCATTTTGCAAAAAAGTGTGTACAAGTAGACTTTTTCTTGAAACCAAGGAAATAGAAAAGTAGTCGCATGATCATTGAATGAATTAATGCTAACTAGTAATTTTACCGTACGTTGCACGGAATGATAATAGCAGATGATATAAACAAATCAAGAAAATTAAATTGCATTTTATAAAAAAGATTTAAACTATACTATTTGATCATTTATGTGTGTATAAAGGAAAACATTATAGGTGTTACCCGTAACACGATATAGTTGATAGAAGTTAAAACAAAGATTATTACTCCCTCCATTCCATCAAATTATTCCCCTTTTATTTTTTTACATAGATTAAGAAAAGTTAATTAATATCGTTGGAAATATAAAAATTTTTGCATACTTGATTTAAGTTAAAGATAAATCCATATTTGATTTAAGCTGAAATAATGATAAAAATCATTGATCAAATCGCGTTGCACAGTTTGATGTGTCAAGAAATGAGGGTGAAAAGTGGATTAATTTGTGTGTTAAACAAATGAATTAGGTTATGCATTTATATATAGATTTCTTAATTATCTTTACAATTATCATCAAAGATTTGGATGAAAATAGGAAACCTATCCAAATAAGGTTAATTGTTTGATTTAGTTTATTTATCTGTGGCAATTGAAATTTACCTTTCATAACGAGATATGTATGTATAAAACTCAAGATCTTTAACCCATGATTTATGATTATCTATTGTGTAACGCACGTGTGCAATTTAATCGTATTAGTTTGTGTTGAAATCTGTTCAAAAATGAAAAATAAAAATACGTATATTAGGATAAAACACAATTTTATAATACGATTCCTACAAGATAGCTGAAGGCAAGATCGCCAGTAACATATAGTAATTGGAAAAATGAATTAAATTTATAGCAAATGTAAGCTTTAAAATTGTATCCATGTACGTTAGCATTCGATGAATTATCCAAACTCATGATAATTGTAAAGATGGATAAGAAAAAATTAAAAAAAAAAAGTAGAGGGAGGGATTGCCTTTTCAAAAAAAAAATTTAGAATACTATGGTTAAGACGAAGTTACAATGAATTTAACAAATTATTTGTTAATGTCACGGATGGAATTAGTCATGTAAAATTTCAATCTATATAAAGTTAATTATTTAAAATTCTTTACAAAATTAATAGAGTTAATACAATCAGTGTGTAATGCAATGAATTATTGAAAATTACTGCAACATGATATAATTCCCATAAGCGAATTCATGGAACGGATGTTTAAATTAAAACTAAATAATAAAAAAACATAAAGGAACCTATATAATATACCCGTTATTAGAACTTGTGACAAACATAATACTTGAAATGAAGAACATGTATCAAAGCCATTGACGGTGCTAATGTATGTATTTTAGTTTTTTCTCTTTTTTATTACAATGTATTAAATAAAGATAAATATAGGAAAAAATTGAGGATGCATGGCACACACAATTAATGTTAAATTAACTGTAAGTAATACTTAAGTTTAAATAAATATAATGGTGGAATCTTAGTTGCCATTAAAAGAAACCAAGAATGGGGGGAAGGAGTGAGAGACAATAATACATAACTGAAAGCAAATTTCAGGAGATTTGAATTATCCTAATTTGGATAAAGATAGAATGGAAGAAACTGATTTGAATTAGGAAAGAGAATGAGAAAATAAAGATTAAAATATAATGCATTTAAATTAAGAAATAGAAAAACTTGTGTAAGAATTAAAAAAAAAATTGAAATCAATGACCAAGATGAGTGTAACTAAAATAGAAGGTGATTTAGACGGGAAAATACAAAATAGAAAGTGTAATGACTTTAAGTATATATATATTATATAAGCTACAAATTGTTGAGATATGTATACCTAGTTGCCTTACCCGTTTGATGTACGGAAAGGAAACCATATAAGTAAAAACATGCAGAGAGAAGCGGCAAATAGAATAATATAAGCAATTAATGCAAGGAAGAATGAAAATATACTTAAAAATAAAAAAAAGACATCATTAGATAAAAGTACGGCCACTTTTAAGTGGATTCAATGAATTTGAATTCGATAAATTAAATGGAAATCTATATATCTATTTTTCTCATTTTAAAAATGCAACGAATACTGCAATGGTAAGTACAATAGATGCAGCTTAGTGATCCTTTGCAGTTGACCATTGATTGGTTTGACAATTATGTTCCGACTCCCCTGTCGATTTCAAAATCGCCCACGATCAATCCAGCTATCTCATATTAATTGTAACTTTTTAGATCAAATACAACTTTTTTTAATCTATAATTTCTAAATACTCCTTGTACGTAACTTTGAAAGTTAAACATTTTCGTTACTATTTAACTTATTTTAGTGCCAAAACCTTTGTAGTCTAATGACCTCTATATTGGTTTCTTACCCCTTGAGTCAAGAGTTTGATTCTCCTCTCCTACAATTCCCCCGGTAATGTTTCAAAAAAGAAAAAAAGAAAAAAAAAACTTATTTAGTTCAATTTTTTTTAATGCAGAGGGAATAGAGGGGAGGGGTGTGATTCAAACTCCGGACTAACGTCCCAACACGCCAGTATCATATTTATTAGAGTATAATTCAAACCACATTTAATTTAAAATTAACATGGATTAAACCCAACCTCTAACTCGTAAATTGCATCAAACTGGAAAACAATTATCCCTTAGGAGAATAAACCCATAATAAGAGCATCTCCAACCCATTTCATCATTTTTGTGCCACATTTGTACTAAAATATTGTATTACTATTTAGCAATATTTAATTTAGCTCATAAATCAATTTGATAGTCTAAGTGTACACTACATAAAAGTTTGAAAACGAAATTAAATTATTATATATTTACCTCAAACATACGATTATTTAAAAAATAATAAATAAGAGATGACCATATTTTTAAAGAAGGCATAATTATTTAAAGAACACAAAATTTGCTTTAAAAAAAAAAAATTAAGCCCCATACTGTCACTGTTGCCTCTCCCATCCCCAGCAAAGTCTTCAATAAAATGTCCAACAAATAGTAGGAAAATCTTTATATGAAACAAAGTGTGATTCTCATTTTTCTTTAATAAAAATTAACTGTCTTTTACAATTGAAGACCAAACATGTAACAATGATTAAAGAAAACATCTAGTAGTTTAAGGACAAATAACGTTAATTTAAATATATATATATATATTGAGCATACAATTCGCTGTAAATAATATTACAACAATCAAAGAATAGTGACCTTCTAGGAAAAAAATTCACAGAATACTTATGGCTGAACTCAATTTAAGACCACTACAAATGCTGGGAGCCACACTACCAACTCAATTTAGTGCATATCATGAGCAATTACCACAATTTTTGCTTCATTCTGCTCAATTAGGTGAGGCAAATGGTTTAGACTATACTTCAAAACAACAGGCCTAACTTCAGGAGCTTTTCCTTCTACCTCATTCTAAGCTCTCTTCAAAAGGCGCCATTTCCGTTGTGCTCTGTCCTCATGCATGTACTTAAGCAACTTTAAACAGATTTGCTGCAAAGTCCTTATTCAAGGTTTTGGGGAACTCGTTAATTGCCAGAGGAAGAAGCTTGAGGTGCTGCTTCAATATCATCCTTTTTCTTTAGATTCAAACAACCTTTGCTCATTTCCCAAAACGGTAAATATCCTACTACGGCAGCAAAGCTCCACCAATTCTAAACTACTTCAGTCACTTCTCGAACAGTGGCGATTCACAACCTTATCCACTTTCTTCTTCACTGGAAGCTTTGCACCCTTCTTTGGAGCCTACAATTATCATTTTTTAAATCAAGAACCATCAGAGTAAAAAGATCAAATAGCAAGCAAATTTGAGATGGTAAGATTCAAAAGAACATGTGAATCACCTACCATGCTCAAATTTGTGAACCCGGAATTTGAGATGCACAGTCCTAAGTTCTACTCTGCCTCAAGGACAATGCCAATAAGCAAAAAGAAACAAACCAATTAGCTTAGTTTTTAACATATGTTTTTAAAATAAAGGAAAGCGTAAAGTATTTTTATCTCTTTTTTCTTTTTACAAATACACCATATAATGAATCAATAATCTAAATGTAGTTTTAGTGCAAAAAATCATCAAGAATAAACTCTTTTTCAAAAGAAAGATGAAATAAAAACACGCATAACTACCACTATGTCAATCTTGAATGGTAAAGTCGCAAATTAGATGGGATAAAGTGCATGATCCGAAGAGTATTTGAGAATATGAAAAACATATTCTAGCTCTGGAGTTTAGGTACAGGTAACAATTATAAGCCAAATTATTATCCCAATAAAGAACCACAGGATGTAACAGCAACATCAAATAAATATTAAATATTGCCGCATAAAATTGCTATAGTAAAAATGAATACAAATCATGCATTAGACAAGTCTAGTGTACGCACTTGAAGCAACAAAGCGAGTAAACAGGCAGTTAAGGTGTACAAATTTTTAAGAAAACAGCCAACATAGTTTGGAATTTCATATCATCAGCGTATCCCATTTAAAAGTCCAAGTGTGGTGCCATGTCCTCCTAAACTTTGCATAATATCTATACATAACTGGGATAGATATATACAAAAATAAATAATCTATGCCATTTATTCATAACAGGCAGGAAAAAAACGAAAAAGAAAGATGATGAAAGTTAGTTTTCCGTGCAGCAAAAACAAAAACCTAAAGCAAAAAGTGAGTTAGCAATTCACATTCACAACTCATTTGCCAAAAAAAAGGGTGATTTACAAATTAGGATAACAGATTATCAAAGGTGATTTACAAATTAGGATAACCAAAGGAGAAAATAGACTAAGACCATCGGAGTGTTTGGGCGTACTGTAATTATACCTTCAAAACCCACTTTGATTTCCTTACCAGTGACTGAAACACTTCAAAATCAAACAACTTGTAATCTTCACCATCTAAAGAGAAGAACCTACACCAAACAAAAAGAGTAGTTGAAAAATTGGGCCGAGGAAGAAAATGTATTCTACAAAGCAAAAACAAAAAGACGGTGATGTAGCTCGAGGGGAAATCCAGTACATAATTATCGTGTTTACTCCACATGAGGACATCGAAAAAGATTGGCTCATACATAGCGGTTTGCTGGGCAGCCAAAAAGCCCTCACGCGTCAAGAGGAACGACCAAAAAGGTGATAATAATGCGGAACATTGTTGCTGAAAGAAAAAGATGCCAGATGGTCGGGTGGAATTTGAAGTGGGCTGGTAGAGAAAAAAATTAAGGGCCAAACAACACGGGAAGGAGATACTCCATTAATTACAGAACAGGATACCACCACGACCAGCATCTGCTTGTAAAACCATTTAATTTTCCAATAATTACAGAACAGGATACCACCACGACCAGCATCTGCTTGTAAAAGATAGAAAAACCCAAAGCCAGGAGATACTCCATTATTCCATCAAGCGCCATGGTGGCAGCCACCGCAAACAGGTCCTCATTCAAATCCTCATCTTCACTACAATAATTATTTTACCCAAAATTATTCATCACCACAACACGGTCAAAATCTAAAGGAAAATTTTAGGAAGATGGATGGAATCCAGATCCATGGAGTAGAAAACATAGGTTCTGGTTTCTACAGATATTCACTGAACTTTAAAAGGTTTGTTTAAAAAAAAAAAAAAGCTAGAAGGCAAAATTCTGGAGATTCCAAGAGAAGCCATTAATTGCGTGTTGTCTTCCAAGAAAATAATCAATATAACGGCTGCACAGCTTTTAAAGCTAATTGTATACGCATGGCTGTAAATTAATGCATTGCACTCCTTCAAGACCCGTGACGGACTGAATTTACAATTTCTGGAAAGCGAAGGCGTATTATTTTTTCAATACAAAACTAGGTTCTAAAAATCTCGTCTAGCCGTTGCTCAAGCTTAAAACTTGGTCTTCAAGTTTTCTTTAGGCTTTACGATTTATCACGCATTAATTATATTTTTATTGTGTATTATTACGCTTAGCTACGCTTAAACTCAATGCTTGGCCTTGACGCTTTTCTACGCCTCACGCTTTCTAGAACACTGATACATAATAATAATAATAATAATCTATATTCTATATATATATAATAAGAGAATGATGACTTTTTCTACTCATTTTCTGGCTCTATAAAATTTCTGGCCTTGTAAGATTTCTGGCTGTAAGATTTATAGTAATATCATTTAATTCATTTTTTGTATTTTTTTATCTCTTTTTTTTTTAAAATTGTTACGCTAATTTATTAAATGATATTCATTTTCCCTTTATTATCTCATATCCAATCATCAATTCACGGTATTTCTTTAGCTAACTATTTTGAATTAAGAATCTATCACTTGTCAAATCGAACATGAAATTAATTGGAAGTTTTATTTTAAAAAAACAAATAGTAATATTTATAATTCGAAAACACATACATAGTATTTCTCTAAATGAATAAATTTCTGAAAATCCGTAACCTTATTGTAAGTTTAAATTTTAATTGATTTTTAAATAAATTTTTATATGGTTATTGTAGTACAATATTCAAATTTGATTTTTTTAAAAATATAATACGCCAATTTGCCGATTCTATAATTAATGTAAATTGGAACTATTCAATAATTTCTCTTCTATATATATACGCATATATAAAATAAGAGAATGATGGCTTTTCCGACTCATTTTCTGACTCTGTAATATTTCTGGCTCTATAAGATTTCTGGTGATATCATTCAATTTCTATTTTTTGTATTTTTTTATCCTTTTTTTGGAAATTGTTATGCTAATTTATTAAATGATATTCACTTTTCCATTTATTAACCATATCCAATAATTAATTCACGGTATTTTCTTTAGCCAACTATTTTGAATTGTGTCACTTATCAAATCGAACATGAAATTAATTGGGAGTTTTATTTAAAAAAAAAGCAAATAGTAATTTTTATAATTCAAAAACACATATATAGAACATCTCTAAAAGAATAAATTTCTAAAAATCTATAATCTTATTGCAAATTTTAATTTTTAATGATTTTATGGTTATTTTAATACAATAATCAAATTTAATTTTTTTAAAAGTATAGTACTCTAATTTGCCTATTGTATAATCTATATCTATATCTATATTATATTATATTTATATATACATAAAAGGAGAATAATTTCTTCTTTTCATTTTCCCGCTCATTTCACTTTCTAATTCGGTCCTATGCATTTTAGCTGTTCATTTCCCCTCCAATCGTGGCCCTTGATTTTATTATTTTCCATTTTTTTAATTTTCCACTTCCTTTTTATTTTTCCTTTCCTATTTTTAAAGACTTTCCTTTTATTAGTTTTTCATTTCTTTTTTTTTTCTATTTTATTACTTTCCTTTTATTAATTTTCCATTTCCTTATTTTGGGTTTCATTCATACATAGATTTGTTCCTTTCCTTCCTTTCGTTCTCCTCACTCTCGAATCTGCACCGGTGTTGATCTGTTCGCATTTTCTTTCACATCCGTTGTCTCTTGGATCTTTTATATTTTATGTGCAGTGGGATTCATTATTTATTTGTCATACACTATATATTTATGTTAATCTAGATATTGATTATGTTCCAAATAATTAGATTCAATAAGATTTCATTAGATATGTGTTTCATTATATTAATTTATCATCTAATCAATTTTAGTTATCAAATCATAATTATACGAGTCAATGTACCTCAATTTTTCGTTTAAAGCATATTTACTACGGTCTAAAATTTCCTAACCTATTGTCAAACAAAACTAATTTACTATAATTCAATTTTATAATAACTTAAGTTGCACAACTTCAAGGTTATTATTAACTCTTATTTTTACATCATTATATTATCTAATACATTAACAACATTCACGAATCAGAGCATTTCTCATAATTAAATTCGTAACTTAAATTATTGCTTCTTAATTGAAACTTTCTATATGTAATTTCTCCTAAACATTATTTGGTATAATATAATTTTATTATCTAATTCTTTGTTAATTTGTAATCTTAAATCACATGATTTCCATGTTATCTATTTCTAGGTTATATATTTGTTAAAATTTTTCTATACTTAACTTTTCACAATCCTCATTTATTGAGATTTATTTTTCTTATTTATGTCAAGATTAAATCACACGAGTTACTCAAAATAATTTATATTTTTTCAACTACATCTGATTTACATAATTGATTTTAAATTTTAGTTTTCTTTATATATTTTCCGACATATCTAAGTTTATATAACTCTATTATCCTAACTCTTTCCAATTTTCAAATACCCTACATATAAGATATGATTGATTTTTAATTTAAGTTTTCTATACATATCCTCTCACCTACCCAATCTCTTATAATATTTGATTCTCTCATCTCTTCCAATATTCAAACTCCCTAACCATAAGATATGATTGATTCTTAATCTAAGCTTTCTATATATATCCTCTCAACTTGAATCCATGATTCTTATTAATGTTTATCTACCTTGAATTAAGTATGAATAAGTTTAATAAGTGATTTTTATGACTATTTCTTTAGCTTAAATCAAATACAGATTAATCTTAATCAATTATGGATTAAAATTTAACTTAAATGTAATATGCACAAAATTGTACATTCTCAAAATATTAATTAATTGTTTTTAATCTATGTAAAAAATGAGAGGGGAATTATTTGATGTCACGGTGAGAGTAATAATCTTTGTTTAAATCTATAGACTATATCGTCTAACGGGTTGCACTTATAGTATTTTTCTTTGCACACATAGATGATCAAATATTATAGTTTAATTCTTTTTCATACAATGCAATTTTCTTGATTTGTTTATATTACTTGTTATTATCATCACGTGCAACGCATATAGGGATGACAAATTTAACCTGAAAACCCGAACTCGATGGGACCCGTCCCGAACGGGGAGGGGAATCCCCACCCCGATTGGAAACGGGGCAAGGAAGGGGGATAAAGTTGTGCCCTGAATCACTAATAGGGCGGGGACGGGTTTTGGGTCCTCGCGCGACCCCGCCCTGAAACCCGATTTTTCCATTTTTTGTTTTTTAAAAAAAACTTTGTATAACATCATTATGTCTCAATACATTATTATTCGTATGAAAATTACTTAATTATTATTTGTTTATTAGGTCTCAAACATTATTATTTTAAGAGTCAATTGACACTTTTTTATACACACTATATCCTGGCTTCATTTTACTTCACTTTCGATGTGGGATTCTATTTGCCTTTACATTAGATCAAAATGGGAAGGCATCCCACATCGGATCTATAAACAAGTAAAATAAGGCCAACTTATTATAAAAGTTGATGCTTGTGACAAACGTGCATTAGGCTAATGGGCCGTGTCTTGTGCATAGCCTAAATAATTTTCCTATACATTTGTGTGTTGAGTGGCCCATTTTTATACATACAATATTCTGGTTTTGTTTTACTTCACTTTCAATGCAAGATTCCATTTGCCTCTACATCAACATAGGAAGGCATCCCACATTGAAAGTATAGAAAAGTAGAATAAGGCCAATTTATTATAAAAGTTGATACTTTTGACACACATTTCTTGAGTTAATGGGCATTATCTTGTGCATGGCTTAAATAATTTTCTTGTAAATGTGCTTTCTTGGGCTAATATTTTGCGTGCGTGTACTCTAAATTAAATAAAATAAAAAAATTTCGGGGCAGGGTTGGGGATTTTCCTTTCCCCGCCTCGCCCCGATTCAATCGGGGATCAGGGTAGGGTAAAAAAAAATCGGGGCGGGGTCAGGGGAAGCCAAACCCGACCCCGACCCCAACCCCTACCCGCCCTGTTGCCATCCCTAAAAGCACAAGTGAAATAGCTGGGGCAGAAACAATACAGTTTTACTATTTCTTTAGCTTAAATCAAATATGGACTAATCTTAATCAATTACCTAATAATCTTTAACTCAACTGATATAAAATTGTACCTTTTGAGAAATATTAATTAACTGTTTTTAATCTATGTGAAAAATAAGAGGGCAATTATTTGATGTGGCGGGGAAGTAATATTTTTGTTCTAACATCTATTGACTATATCATTTTACGGGTAGCACATATAGTATTTTTCTTTACACACATATATGATCACACATATACGGTCTAAATCTTTTTCATATAATGCAATTTAATTTTCTTGATTTATTTATATTATTTGCTATGATCATCCAGTACAACGCACAGGTGAAATAGCTAGTTAATATAAATTAAAACTTTTCGATAATTTCCCATAGAATAAAAATTTCAATTTGTCATTTTAAATATAGTCTTACTGTATTTAGAGTTGAATTATTTATTTGGGAGATGGACCGCATATTAATACAGTTGCAATGTAATAGTTGTTCAATAATTTTCAAACATTTTATTTTTATTGAATCACCTCAATTAATTTTTATTTATACATACATAATTAACTGGTGCTATAATTCAAACAAGTGCTACATTGGTTAGGTTTTTCACATTTTAGACAGGAAGTCCTAAGTTGGAACACTCGTGCCTCTCCTATCCCCTATACTTATTGTATAAAAAAAGAATTAACTGGTACAAAAAGTGTTACCGACAAAATAATTCAAATATAATAGAATGATTATAAAAACTTATGTCTCATAATACTAATATGACTCAACTAGTTGTATTAGTAATTTATATGAAATTTTTGTATAAAAATTCATCGACATTTGTTATTAGAGTAATTATATAGAGATATGTTTATCTACATGAATTACTGATATTGGTTCCCACTCCGTTCCCCTATATCCAACGTATAAAAAAATAATTAATCGGTGCAAAAAGTGTAACCGACAAATAAATGAAAATATGATAGAATAGTTATAAAAATTTATGTCTCATAACGCTAATATATGACTCAAATGACTGTATTAATAATTTATTAAATTTTTGTATAAAAATTCATTAACATTTGTTATTAGAGTAATTCTAGGTAGACATATTTATATGATATGAATAACTGATTTTTGTTAGTTGACAAACATGAATTGATTATTTATATGCAAGTAGTGAATTTGAAGGCTCACAATCGTCCAATATATGGTTAACAACTAAACATGTTACTTTTTCACACCAAGTAAATATATCTATCTAGAATTACTACGGTTATTATTACTTTTAGATCCCATGTAATGCACGGGTGAGAATTTTAGTAATAATAAAAAATAAACAGGCCGAGTTTAGGCGGGAAAATTGAGGTAGGACTTGTAAAAACTCAGCTGCTTTAGTATTAAGTATAGAATTGAATTTTGGTTATAAGATGCTAATTTTTATATTTTTGCCATTTTTATAGTATCTGTCTCTGTCACAATATTATGTGTTGTGCCTGATTTTTCCCATTCTTCTGCTTGTAAAATGTGTATCATTCCTTACTTTTATTATTTCACATGCATTGGAATATATTTAATTGCTTTGTAAAAAGGGAAAACAAAAAAGATCCATCAATTGGCTCCTTTGCATTACAACACTACTACAAATTCGCTTTAAAAAAGAAAAACCAAATACACATCGGTTTATAATAAAATCGACGCTTGAAATGATGAGGTGGTATTTTCGTAAATGAGGTTTAAACTATATGTGTAACTCTCAAAGGCGTCGGTTGCCTATAAACAACTGGCTTCTATTGTTAAATGCGTTGCAATAAACGTTGGTTGTTAGGTTGTTCTAACAACCGAAGTGTACTCTTGACGAGTAGGCACAGCCGTCTATTGCAAAATGCGTTGCTCATACACATTATTTGTTCTAACAATTGATGTGTATTCTTGACAAATAGGCGTCAGCTGCGTTTAGAACTACCGCTTATTCTCTGCATAAAAATTAAAATAACCAGTAGATCTCAAGGCAAAACTTCACTCTCTCTCGTATCTTCTCACTCCGTATACACTTCAATGAAACCTCACTCTTTCGCTTAAGTTACTCGAAGAAACAACCCAAATCATTGTTTAAAGTGGATGTCTGTACACCTCTCTCTCTCTCTCTCACGCGCTTGATCTTTTCGCTTGAAAGGTTCGAAAATTTTGAAATTCCCAATTTTTAGAGTTTGTCTAATATTTGGTGAAAATGAATTTTGTTGATTTTGATAGATATATAATTTTTTGGCATTTATTTGCTGAATATATACATATATTGCTATAGGTACACATGATTTGAGTAGAAATTCATGAATTTGTACAATTTCTATTGAAACATATTTCGATGCGTTAAAATCCGAAAATCCCATGATTAAATAGAGGAATGTAGTTTGAATGTTGCTTATGGTACACATATATATTGATAGGCTTTAAATTTGAGATTTTGAAGCAAGTAATTTTTTCATTCCATTGTAGGCTTAAACTGTGAGATTCTGAAGAAAGTAATTTATTGATTCAATAAGCTAATCCAATCTTGTACTCTACATGTTTGATAAAATGGTTCACAAAACTTTGCTTGAGATTTTTTCACACTAATGTTACTGTTAATTATACACTATATATTTTCTTTTGCAGTGACACTGGCAATAGCTGTTGTTGGTGGCACTACAAAAGAAAACCGAGCAATAAGCACTTAGGCTTTGGTTGTTAGTCAACAGCTGATGCATATTGTTAAAAAAAAGTGTTGGCTGTGAGGCTAACAACAAATGCCTATGGATTTTTTATGCGTCACCATACAACTGACGCTTATTCTTTTAACTATTTGTGTTGACACCAAATGCATCGCCCTAAGAACCAACATACATTTAGTAGAGTAATTGACGCCTAAAGGGTTGTTTTGTAATAGTAGAGGTTAGAGAAGTTGCGTTACCATTTAGATAGGGCTTGGCAAATTAACCATAAGTGATACAGCCAAACCATAACTGAGTGGTTTAATCCGGTTTGATTTGATTATTCTAAATTTTGAGACAGTTATAGCTATTAAAAACCAAATTAACTATTTGGTTACTGTTTGGTTATGGTTTTCATTCTAAAACCAATAACTAAACCATAACCAAATTTAAGAATTTGATTCTAAATTTATTTAACATATTATCGATTCATATTATTAAATTAAAATAATAAAATTGTCCAACTGTATCTTTTCATCAATAATTCCTTATAATTCTCTCTTTCAATTATAATAACTATTAATCCAAGCTGTAATATAGAGCCGCCGCCCTACAAAGTGCAAACTTTTTCCCTTTATATTGGATCATTGTCCAGAATGAACTATATTTTATCAATTTTAGTTTTAAAAATACTTTTTATGCAGCCAAATGTTGGAAAAATAGGCATTTTGCACATAACTTTCAGCGCTATCCGATTCTTCATTTTGATATATGAATTCGGATTTGTGTTCTCCTTGTTGAGAACTATGAAAACATATATTTATTTGCCCAAAATGATAGTTGGCTGAATGAGAAATTGATTCTTAAAGTTTGTCATAAGAAATGAGTTTAAGTGTTGGGGGAACTTTGTCCCACATTATATATTTGTAATGGGTAAATTGCGTAACTGAGGTAGGGATCAGAAATACACTCCGGACCATTGAACATGTGCGTGAGCAGGGCTTGCGTACACGAATGTTGGACCGGAAGTGGGCGCCTAATCTGACAGAGTTTTTCTGAAATAAGCTATGAAATTTTTAACACTTAAACAATGTGTTGGAATGTAAAGAGTTGTAACAGGTGACTGTTGGTATTGTTGACATTCAACTCCAATGAATTCACATTTAATTTTGGAGCCTATATAAAGGACCAAGTTTGGCCTTTCTTGATACACTGAAAAACACCAAATGGATTCTCCACATTCCTTCCTTAAACCTCTTTTTCGTGATGGTGTTCTAGCGTTGTTTTGGTTCGCCTAGGTAAGAACTTCGCCCTGTTGCAGCATTATTTCTCCAAGTTCGACCGTTATATCCTAGGAAACAAACGTCCAACGTATTGGGGACTAATATGTTTTAAGGAAACTGTATTGAATGCAGGCCTCAGTTATTTGTTTATTCCTTTATTCGTTTCTATTTCTACTATTTCGTACTTGTGTTGCAGCTTCTATTTCTGCTGTTGAAGATTCTGTTTCTACTGTTTGTTACATGTATTACAAATTCTGTTTTCCTGTTGTTTTCTACCAGTGGTATAGATTTTGCCAACAATCTCAAAACAGATTCATGGGAAAGAGATAAGCAGGTGATTCATGGAAAATAGATAAGCGGTTGTTTCATAAACTCATTAGATAAGCTTTGGCTTATGGTTGGTATAAAAGAATGTTTATTCTTGCCAATACAACTATGACAAAAAATCAATATTTTGATTATACGAGGCTAAATATACATTATGTGATTATAGGGTTGATGTATCATATTTGATGCATGATTCTAACTATGGCTCAAGTTTGAGGTTGAAGATAATTTTGTAGGAAATGAAATTGAAATAGAATTGAGGAGTTCCTATGATCTATGCAAGAAACAATTCTTCGTAAGATTACAAAATGATTACAACGTGACTGGGATCCGGTCTTGAGAAAGGCAAATAGAGATATGGTTTGAATTGAAAGTATTCAATTCTATTCTTTGTCTTGATTCGTTCATACCCTCAACATACCTAGGGTTATGGGGTTGGGAAATGTATGTTTACACTTGTCCCGTAACATATATAGTTTTGAGGCTGTAGGTGTTCATACATCTGCCCCTCACTTCAAAAATTTAACTGCAGATTGTATACATTGAGTTTTTGATCAATTTTAATTGGGAAATGTTCTTTTATGAGTTATATGTCATATGAACCTGGAATCACGGAATTTGGAGACTCATAGAATGAGTTATGATACTTTTTGTGAATCTTGCCAGGCTGTACCCGAGAATACATAAACTCCTTGTAGGATGAGTTGTTTTGTGGGTCAAAATTTTTATTTGGATCTGAAATTTTTATATGTTGTATAAACATGAGTCTCCTAGGTGCTATAAAGATTTCAGGCTATTTGGTTATTGGTTGAAAGGTCATATGTGGTTTGTGACTTACTATGACATTTGTGATATCTTGCTGGAATTTTGATATAATGACACCTAAACTTAAATTCTTTACATTTCTAAAGAACTTGTTCTTTAAAATAAGTTTGGAATGTTCGGATACCTTGTCTTGAGATGATAATCTCATAGCATTTAGATCGGTTTTGACTTTGTTATACACTTCATGGTTCGTGCCATGTTTTGTGATCGGTAGAGTTGTGGCAAGAATTGAAGTACATAATGAGTTGAAAGTGCTCCAATTTTTGGGACTTGAGAAACTCGATTCTATGACTTCAAAGCTTGGGATTATTCTCAATTGGAAAAAAAATATATGTGATATGGGTCATTGTACTTGTGACAATGGTAACACAATTTGGTGTTACAAACGTATTACACGAGGGATTAAATTATATAGATATTTGTTCTCTATAAAAGAGTTGAGAATATACTCAACAAGAATGACTAATATGGTGTGGTTAGTACGAATCACTTATGACCCAAGGTCATACAATACCTTTATGAAAGATGTGCATTGTGGAGCGAAAGAATTGCACAAGAAATTATCAGTGCAATCTTAATGCCTAGTTGGGTGCCTCTAATATGTGGATGAAATCTATTACATTTTGTAATATATGTTGTCGGAAACATTTAGAGGAAACATATTATGGTTATAAGGTAACCTAACCTAAAGAGGATAACAAAAAAGGAGGCAAACATGTGATAGCTCTGAAATGAGCCTTCTAGTTGTGATCTCCAATGTGAACTTGTTAGTTCAAATTCCAAGAAATGATGGATTGACATTGGTGCTACTAGGCATGTCTGTTTCAACAAAGAACTACTTAGTTCTTTTGAAATTGTTGAAAATGATGATCCAAATAATTCTTCCAATTTGGAGGCATTTAACCAAAAGTGGTTATATGTGCGCTAAAGAAATATTAAACTGCTTGATTTAGTTCACGTGGTTGTGCGTGACTTGGAAACTATACAAACAAATTGTGGTAACAAGTATTCCATCACCTTGAGGTTAAAAATCAACTTAATAAGTTGGTGCACAAGTGATCTCAGCTGTCTCAAGTGCTAAACTTTGACTGTTTCAACTGTAACTATTCCAGTTAATTATGGAAAAAACCGGAAAAGTTCAATGGTTTGAATTTTAAGAGGTGACAGCAGGAAATGGTTTTCTATTTGACAACCTTGAATCTAGCACGATTCTTGACTGAAGATTCTCCTAAACTTGAAGAAAGTCAAGGAGATGCTCAAGCTGTCATTGCGGTTGATGCTTGGAAACATTCTGATTTCCTTTCCTAGAATTATATTATGAACGGCTTCACTGATCCTCTATAAAATGTGTATGGTGCAAAGAAAACAGGAAAGAAATTATGGGAGTCTCATGAACATAAATATAAGACCGAGGATGCCGGGGCCAAGAAATTTATTGTTGGCCGATTCTTAGACTATAAACCGGTGGACTCTAAAACAGTGATCAGTCAAGTGCAAGAACTTCAGGTTATCTTCCATGCTTTCCAAGTGGCAACTATTATTGGAAAGCTACCTCCGACTTGGGAAGATTTTAAGAATTAACTGAAGCATTGAAGACCTTATTATCAGACTTCAAATTGTAGAAGAAAATGAGGTCAAGGAAACATAGATTCACTCATGTTGAATCAGAATGGGACCAGTGTTGTGGAGCATGGTCAAAGTTATTTAAAACAACGACAACAGCTCTAAATTGGGGCTTAAAGGTGGAATTTCTAAAAAAAAATTCAAAGGAACATGCTACTATTGTTACAAGCCTGGTCATGAAGTTGTTGAATGTAGTGATTGCCTTTCTAAACAGTGATTTAAAGCAACAAAACATGGGAATACAAGATATGTGAACTGGTAAAGTAGTTGTATGACTTGAAACAAGTACTAAAACAATAACATGTAAAGTTTATTAATGTTTTGGTGGAGTGCGTCCATATAAAAAATACAATAAATGGCTGTCATTTTATGTCTTTAAGATAGATGATATGCTCATTGTTGTTAGCAATCACAAAATGATTAAATCTACTAAAGACATGTTAAAATCACGGTTTAACATGAAAGATATGGGTTAGCTGATGTGATTCTTAGAGTTAAAATTTCAAGAACACCTGATGGACTTGTCAGTCACACTATGTAGACACGATCTAGAAAATTTAACAAAGATGATTTACGAACAGCCAGAACCCCAATAGATACAAGTCAGCATCTATTAAGAATAGAGGTGAGGGTATCTCACAAGTTGAATATTCTAGGGTCATTGGAAGTCTTATGTACTTGATGAGTTGTACAAGAAGATATAGCTTATGCAGTTAGTAGGCTAAGTAGGTATACAAGTAATCCTGGAACTGACCATTGGAAAACAATCATAAGAGTACTAAGGTACTTGAGATATACTCGTGACTACATGCTGCACTGTACCAGATATCCGGCTGTTGTTGAGGGATATAGTGATGCTAACTGGATATCTGATATAAAAGAGTCAAAATCTACAAGTAGATTTTTGTTTACTTTAGAAGGTGCAGCTATATCGTGGAAATCCTCTAAACAAACAGTTATAGCCAGGTCTACTATGGAGTCTGAGTTTATTGCTTTAGACATGTGTGGTGAAGAAGCAGAATGGCTACGACATTTTATGGAGGATGTTCCAGAATGGCCAAAATCTGTGCCTGCTAGCTGCATACATTGTGACTGTCAGTCTGCGATTGGCAGGGCACAGACCAATATGTATAATGGTAAGTCTAGACATATTCGTCGAAGGCATAATACCATTAGGCAACTAATCTTGACTGGGGTTATCTCAGTTGACTATGTAAAGTCAAAAGATAATATGGCGGATCCGTTGACGAAAGGCTTAAATCGAGATTTAGTGGTAAAGTCCTCAAAAGGAATAGGATTAAAACACTTAAAGATGTAGGTCGATACAAAAGAAACCCAACCTAGTTGACTGGAGATCCCAAGATCTAGGTTCAAAGGGACAACTTAATTGTAAAAACTTACTTAGGCCACTGTAGGAGTTCGAGACTTTCTTTATGTAACAGTGATACGAGAAAAGTGAGGTTAAGCGGAAATGCTTTTAATGATTCTTATAAGTTGGAAAGAATCACCTATGTGAGAGAGAAGTGGGGCCGCTTCAAAGGGAATTGTTAAGGGTTCAATTCTTAGAAACTCTCGCATAACCAGGTAGATGTTCATGGCGACAAACAAACATAACCATGAGAACCGAACTATGTCAAGAAGAATCCTGTGCTAAGTGTATCAATGTTTACACAAATGGCAGAATAGTTCAAGGATATCGAGTCCACTGGTCAGCTAGTAAAGTAAATATACTTTGGCAATGGAAAGTTCAAAGGGTTACACCTACCTATCCAATATAGGATTTGACTGTTGAACTTTATCACATCCATTTCTATTCATGTAGGGGGATTGATGGAAAAAATTGGCATTTTGGGCATAACTTTGAGTGCTATCCGATTCTTCATTTTGAGATATTTGTGTTCTCCTTGTCGAGAAATGTGAAAACATGAGAAATAGTTTGTCATAAGAAATGAGTTTAAGTGTTGGGGGAACTTTCTCCTACATTGGATAAATAGTATTCCAATGAGTTGTTTAAATATGTTTACATATTTGTAATATGTAAATTGTGTAGCTGAGATACGGATCAGAAATACATTCTGGACCATTGAACATGTGTGTGAACAGGGCTTGCATACACGAATGCTGGACCGGAAGTGGGCGCCTAATCTAACCGAGTTTTATTGAAATAAGCTACAAAATTTTTAACACTTAAACAATGTGCTGGAATGTGAGGAGTTGTAAAAGGTGACTGTTGGTATTGTTGCCATTCAACTCCAATGAATTCACATTTAATTTTGGTGCATATATAAAGGACCAAGTTTGGCTTTTCTTGATACACGGGAAAACATCAAATGGATTTCAAACCTCCTTCTCGTGATAGTGTTTGGGCATTGTTTTGGTTCGCCTAGGTAGGAAGTTCGCAGCACTATTTCTCTAGGTTCGACTGTTGTATCCTAGGAAACAGACGTCCAACGTATTACGGACGAATCTATTTTAAGGAAATTGTGTTGAACACAGGCCTCGGTTATTTATTTCTTCTTTTATTCGTTTTTGTTCCTGTTGTTTCGTACTTGTGTTGCAGCTTTTGTTTCTGCTGTTGAAGATTCTGTTTCTACTATTTCTTACCTATATTGCAAATTCTGTTTTCCTATTGTTTCCTACCTGTGTTGTAGATTTTGCCAAACCAAACCAAAACCAAGACTAAAATTGGTTTTACTTGGCTTTGGGTTGGTTTTAATATTACAAAATAACCAAATAGTTATTTTCATTAAGAACCACTGGTATTGGTTTGGTATGATTTGGTTTATTTTTATGAAAACTATAACCAAATCAAATCACACTTAGGCCTACTTTTAGGCTATAGACACTATACTTCTAAGCTAAGATATTGAGAAACAATTGAGAAAAATGTTAGTCCATTCAAAACTAATTCAGTTCATATTCACTTAATGTGGAGTCATTTTGTTATTCTCTGTTTTATCCATTTAATATGTTGTAAAAGTTGAGAAGCACATTTTTTCCTTTTCTTGTTTTAAATAGCACGAATGTGGGTGAGGGAGTCAGTCAGGATATTTTGGTCAATTCCAGAAATGGAATATCTCTATCTCAACTCCCATTTTTCTTGTCGCCTTACTTGAAATTTGTTACTCTAGTCTCCTTTTTCTTATCTTTATGTTACTTTTTTCTGCGACTATTTCAGCTGAATAAGTATCAACTATTCCTTTTCCTTTGTCGCTTGACATGTTTGATTTTCTTGAAACTTGATAGTTTTAGCAGTTGAGAGATGAGAGGTAAGAAGGTCATCCCACTGGGCATGCCAAGCAATTTGTAGAACAATTTTGTGTATTGACAAATACAGAAAAATTGTTACAAATTTGATTTTGAGAGATTTACAAAATAGTGAAAAGCCCTCTTGTGATTCCTCTGGTTAATGATCATACTGTAGAAGACAGCGGCCACATGACTTGAGTCTTGGACTTCTAATTTGAACTTGATTTGTTGAAAACTTAAACTTGTTGAATCTTCGAAGAACTTGGATTTCTGGACTTGAATTGGCTTGAGTTTTATTTACTTCGGAGAAGGCTTCGATCTTCAAGGCTTTTTTTTGTAGTGTTTTCGATTTGTAGAAGACTTCAACTCTAAGATTTGGCTTGAATTGATTTAATTGCAGAGTTTTTGTGCTCTTGCAACTTTAATTTGGTTTTGGGAGAGTTACAGTATCTCCCGGCCTCCATGGTTTTTGTGCACATGTAACTTGCGATTTTCATTGAACTAAAGGCCCTTATTATATGGAAAATATAGGGTTTCAAGAAAATGTAAGATGGGCCATGGGCCGGATTTTGGATGTAGGATGAGCCTTTAAGAGTAAAATGGGCCTCCTACAGCTTAATGAGCCTTTTAATTTAAACAAAACTTACGTGTTTAAAATGTTTAAATGGCCTAATTCATTTGATACTGGGCCATTTTATAAAATAAACGCGTAAAAATTTTTGATGTTTACAAACTTAAATCCGTCTACTATTCTTGTGATGGAGGGCACTCTGGGGTTCCGACAAGTGTATACAGGGCTAAGCTATAGTTTATCTGGCCAAACATAAGGAAACAGATAAAAAAGGTGGTACTTCGAAGTAATGACACTTGCCAAAATGTAAGAGTAAACATACTCCATTTCCAGGACTAGCCTTTACTGTAAGCCTTACATTCTTGGAGTCACCTTACAATACATTTAGTCGAGGGGCTTCCTTCTCCTCCAGGGAAAAGTGTGATACCGATGGTGTGAATCGATTCACCAAGTATAATCACTTTATGGCGCTTTCTCATCTATTCTCTGCTACAACTCTAGCCAAAGTATTTTTGGATAATGTCGTCAAACTACATGGTATGCCCCAAAACATATTGAGTGACCAAGATAAGATCTTTACCAGCAAGTTTTGGGAAGAATTATTTACATTACTGGGAACTGAACTACATCTAAGTTCCACTTATCATCCACATTCAGGCAAATTGAGAGGGTCAACCGGTGCCTAGAGATGTATGGCTTTGGATCATCCTAAATACTAATTGAAATGGCTACCCTTACCCGAATGGGGTACAATACATCTTATCACTCATCTATTAAGATGGCCCACTTTGAGGCTCTGTATTGAATTAAGGGGTAATTGGCGCAAAACGTCCCTACCTTTCAATTTGATTGTGCAAATCATCCCTGTCTTTCATTTTTTTTTTTGGGCAAATCCATCCTCACCTTTACATTTTTTGGTAAAAATGGTCTCTGCCGTCAAATTTCGTTAAATTCTCAGTTAGCTAAAAGCTTATGTATTACCTTCTAAAATTTGTAAGGTCATTTTCAGTAGCTCACCACAAAACATGACTTTTCTTATTAGTCATTGTCCATATATGTAAAGTTGTAATTACAATGTATTATATAATGTTATAAACCACAATTAATGCACTCAAATCAAAATACCACAATAAAATATTAGATAGGGTTAAAGAAGGAAAATAGGTTTTAATATCTTGTTGAATATAATTTAAAATTTACTAAAAAATAGGTTATAATTAAGAAAATATTGTAATAATTAAAATAAAATTGGTGTCAAACAAAAATAAAATAAAATAAAATTTAGAAGGTGAGATATCCCAAACAATCTCATCTATCTACTGTAAAAAAAATCATATATTATTGTTAAATATAACTCAAAAAATCTTTTCATTAATAGAAAAATAATTAACAACTCATAAAAAAAGAAAGAAAAAGTTTTTTGGAATGGGGTTTATTACTAAAGTTGTTGGACTTTAGCTTCTTATACTTTTGTCTCCCTAAACAAAATGGTAAAAACCATGATGTGTAGTGGTTTACAAGAATACCCTCATAAAACTTAGAAGGTAATATACATGTGCATTTAGTTAACCGATAAATTTAACAGAATTTGACGGTAGGGACCAACTCTACAAGAAAATGAAAAGGTGAGGATGAATTTACAAAAAAATGAAAGGTAGGGGTAATTTGCACAACTAAGTTGAAAGGTAGGGACATTTTGCGCCAATGACTCTTGAATTAAGCCACCATCTTTCTCTGGGACTTTATCAGCAATGTAGTATTGTAACAATGGAAGAACTACTACGTGAGAGATAGAATTTAGATCACCAGCTTAGACAGAATCTTACTTTGTCTTGGTAATGGATGAAACTCTATGCTGATAAACACAGGACTAAGAGGGAGTTTAACATTCATGACTGGGTCTATTTGAAACTGCAGTCTTATAGACAGACCTCTTTGAAGTAGCTCCTCATTACTATGGTCCTTACTAGATTATCAAGTTGGGTTAGTAGCTTATGAATTGGATTTACCCACGGGGTTCAAAAATACACCCCACTTTTCATTTCTCCTTGCTGAAGAAAAAAGTGGGAAATCAAAGTGTGTCAGTTTCTACTCTTCCATCTACTGATTCATTTGGCAAGATGGTTCAAACTCTAGTGGCAGTATTGCAACACAGAGTTATCACCTAAGGCACTGAAATTGTTCCTCAGTGACTAATTCATTAGGCACATTCTTCAACAATGCTTTATGGGAAGATGCCAGCTGGATTCAATCTCAATTCCCAGAATTTGAACCTTTGGGACAAGGTTCACTTCGAGAGGAGGCTGTCAACAGTAAGCATATACTAGTAATTGGAAAGGAAAAAGGAAGAGAAGCACCAAGAAGAAAGGGACAACGGGCAATTGAATTTCAATTTGGATTCACTCAATGTGGCGTCCTTTTGTTATCTTCTGTTTTGTCCACTTAATAAGTTGTAAAAGCTCAGAAGCACATTTTTTCCTTCTGTTATTTCAAATAGCATGAATGTGGGCGAGAGAGTCAGTCAGGATATTTTTGCAAATTCCAGAAATTGAATCTCTTTCTCGGAAATCCCATTTTTCTTCTCTCCTCAATTGAAATTTGTCCTTTTTCTTATCTTTCTATTACTTTTTTTGCAACTATTATGGCTGAATGAGTATTAATGAGAATCACCCATTAGTTTCTGATCTATTTTGGTATTTTGTTGAGTTAATTTTCTGAATTATTTTGTGGTTGGGAGGAGCTGTTAACATATATATTGTATAGAGACTTGCCGGTGATTATGATATTAGCAATGCTTCAAGTTCACATTGAGATAGGATCTACCAGACCAGTCCTGGGCTGAGGTTGATGAGGCCGCGGCCTCAGGCCCAAGACCAACAGAGGCCCAATTAGTTTTGTTATACCTGACTCAAAATACATTTGGTCCCTTTTTAAGGGAAAATTATAGGGAGGATTGCGTTTAGATTTTAAATTTCTAAAATCAGATACCTTATTTAGAATTTAGAAAATCAAGTTTTTCATATTGAAATTTAAGATAAATCAGGGAAAGATTATGTGCATATATTGAATAATAAATATATACATTCATTTAATCAAATATTATATATCCTTTCTTTACTCCTAATAATAAAAAATAATAAATAGATGCCTATCTAAAATATAAATTGATGATTATTACAATTCCTTTTTTAAATTCATTTTTATTGTTATCAAGAGACCTTATTATATTGTAACACGTTAAATCTCAAAGTTATCTCCCTAATATATCATTAATACATCCCTAATTAGTCTTCTTTTCCAAATTTGAATTTCAAAATTTATCTCCCTAATTTATCATTAATCCATCCCCAATTTATCTTTTTTTACAAATTTGAATTTAGTTTATGCTCAATCAACCAATTTTATCCTTTTCTAAAATTTAATAAGTGATCATTTTATGTAAATCTTAATAATACTTGTATACATGTATATACATATGCAAGTTTCTTGTTTAATTTTCTTTTCATTTTCCCTTTTTTTCCCATGATATGAAAGTTTTTGGATAGATATTGTTTTGATACTACATGATGCATTACATAGTTGAATAAAAATTTTGTTAATCATCCATGTGGATGCTTCCACCAGTTATATGGTTTTTAAATCATGACTTTGATAATATAAATTGTAAATTAACTTAAATGATACCACCTTCAATCTAAGATAGTCACATATATACATATGAGCTTGTTAACATAAATCAATTCACCATTAATCCGAAATATTAAAAAGAACTATTGTCATAATTTATAGAAATCATTATCACTGAACAATTTCAAACTTTCATTAATATAAGCTATAGAAATCATTACAAAAAGAAGAGTGTCATGTTTAGATGACAAAGTTACAGCATTAATCCTGGTCATACTAAGGTCGCACCAAGGTTGTTGCCTCATTTTATTTCATTCTCTAACACTATTTTTTTTTTTTTTAAAAAGAAGGCTATCCAGACATATTTTCAAGAATTCTATCATCAACTATCATTGCATCACTACTTCAGAGGCAACTATTCACAACCGTAAGACGTGGTCGCCCTAACTACTGTAAAACAGTCACAAACGTGACAACAATGTGTCAAAAACCACATCGCTGGAGAACAAATTTCTAAATAGTTACACTCATTGCCAATAACTAAATTAAGAACGTTAAACATAAATCCCATGAAAATTCAGAAACAAAAAAAGTTAAAGCAAAGTATACAAATCAAAGATTCATTTATAGATAAGAATTCCTACATGTAATATCCACCACCAGCTTCATCAGAAGTATTACTAAACCTCTTCTTTGCAAAATGGTTATAGTTATGTGTGATGATAAAAGAAATAAATTAACAATACAAAGCATACTTTTCCTGGCATGTTACCATACCACCACAATAATACAAGTATGCTAAGAATATACAATACAAAACATTGAAGCATTAGCGATTTCACAGTAAAAAGCCACAATAACGTCTTATGTGCCAAGTGTAAAAACAATAGATAATCGAGAAATGGATTAGACAAAAAAAACTATTAAAAAAATATATATGGTCACAAAACTGCAAATTGAATTGAATTCATATCATACATCCTAACGTATTAAATCATATTCCACCATTTTTGAAAGCAAAAGAACATCTCTCCAATGAGTAGATAATGTCAATAATCAGACAAATTACAAACATAACTGCAAGTCACATTTTTCATCAACCATCGTATAGACAATTATGAACATCACAACCACTCGCCTGCCGCGATTTCACAGAGAAATTATCAGAAGAATAAAATCCAAAATTAGAAATTTTATCACAGAAATCTGAGATTGCTTTTTAGTTTGAAAGTTATGTTCTTTAATTTTGTAGAATGGACAATGAAACAAGAGGTATGAAATGGGGAGCGAGAATTGCACATATATATATATAGAATTGCATATATATATAGAGAGAGAGAGAGAGACATATATAGAGACACACAATACAATACATTTATTCGTTACTATATTATTATATTAACTAATCACTAATGATTATAATTGATTTTTAGTATTTTAGCAATAAAACTACAAATTGCACCTGATTTTGGCAAATTCCATTTTTTGGCATGATTTTTGCAATTAGCAGCTCTAATAGTTTGTACCTATTCAATTGCCCCTTTATTATGTTTTCAGGGCCCAAAATTTCAAACTAAGGGCCCAAATCTTAAAATAATTTTCTTTTCTAAGTTCAGATGTGTGTCAGTTTTGATGGCAACACATATGTCAAAGATGCATATTGTAAAGGTATACGAGTCGGTCATTGACCGACGCCTAAATGTAATAATATGCGTCAGTTGTTTCACCAAAATTGAAGCTTAAAGCCAAATTTTTAAAAAAAATAAACAGATAAAATAGACAATAGGCGTCAGTTGTAAAGGAACAACCGAAGCCTATTGTGTGTGTTTTTTTTCTTTTTTCCCTTTTTTGAGCTCTCTTCTAGATCCGCCAGCTTGAAAATTCAAAATTCAAGGAATGAATTATGTGGAGACACCCTTAAACATTGTACTTTAAACAAATAATTGGAATAATAATGTGAGCCCTTTCGATTTATATTCTACTTTATTTACTACAAAAATAGAGTAATATATATTAGATTACATAGAAAAGCATACTACAAGCACAAAAGGCAGAAACTTAAGCCCTAACAAGGCAAATTAAAGGATTCATAAAAGAAATTAAAGTCTAACAACCCAAAGAAGAAACCAAGAAACAAAAGATAATAGCTAACATCCTTCTTCTTCTTCGATTCTCGTTTGAACTTCCTCTAAATCTATAAATTAAGAAGAAAGAAATGAATTAAAGGAACAAACGTAATAACGTAGTAAAAAGCTCCATAGAAGAGGATTTTCAGCCTCAGGGAAGAAGGATAAAGGATTAATATTGGAAAAGAATGAGGTTGGGCGATGTGAGTATGTAGTGGAGAAGATAGTTTTGTGTTTGATTCTAGCTAATGCTATGGAGGTACAGGTTCTTCAAGTGGATGTTGCATAAGAACTGTGGTTTATATAAAGACCTACTACCATAAGCGTCGGTTCTTCTTTATAAAAATTTAAAATTTTGAATTTTTCAGAATGGGCATCGGTTCCTTTCGAGGAACAGACACCCAATCTTCCAAATTTCCAAATTCAAAATGCAAATGCATCCAATAGGAACCGACGCCCAAATTCAAAATCCAAGTTCCCTCAATAGGAACTGACGCCCAAATTCAAAATGCATCCAATAGGAACCGACACCCAAATTCAAAATGCATTTGCATTTTGACGTCCTTTTTAAAAAATTAAAAAAATTAAAAATTAGAAAATTTAAGAATAGGCGTTGGTTCCTTAGTAACCGACGCGTATTGCACAATAATATGTGTCGGTTGTGGTTGAACAACCGAAGCTCATTGTAATGCCACTATTTTCAAAATTGCCACTGCATCTGTTTTGCACGTCGTTTTCCTAACAACCGACATGTATATTCATTTTTTTGTCCAATTCTATAGTAGTGAACGTTCAACCATTTCCCCAACTCAAGTACCTAAAACACTAAATTTCTAAATATCTCGAATTTCCCAAATCACCAATTTCCAATTGAAAAACCTTAATCAATCCATTCGGCTCTCAATTCACCATCACCGATCACCAATCTCAAATCAATCGACATAGCCTGAGGAAGACCGTAACTATATACTCAATAGTCTACCTGTGCTGCAGTGCTACCAAGGCGCCGGCCGCTGCTGCCTGCTGCCTTTTTTTTTGCTGCTCCAAATAAAGTGTTAGTGTCCAAAGTCTGGAAAGCAAGTCCAGAGGTTGGAAGGGTGGATCAATCATTTTCTAAAAGGTGAGAAGAAAGAGCCCTTAAGGTTGGCACATTTACTGTTGGGCAAAGCTGCTGTTTTACAGTCAAATAATTATTGTTGAAGGTGTTGAGTTTCCCTAAAGTAATTGATAGAGTTCCCCTAAACTATTGATGAGTTCTTGCAGAATGATCCACCAACAATTTATTTATTTATTTTTTTAAATCATTTATGGAAAGTGATACATGGGAATGCTCAATGTTACATTAGAAGTACTTTATGATTTTGCTGTGATTCCTTCTTTGTTTACTATCTGTATAATTGGCTCCTTTTTTCTCCTTATATAAGACTGCTTTGGTTCCAGTTTGAGAATTAAACTGAAGAATTACACGGTGTAAAAATCATATTTGATTGTCTTGTTGTCTTATTCCTGGACAAAGTGCACATTGAAAATTGAATTCCTCTTTATGCTTCTTAATATGAACTTGAACAAATAATTGGAAAGAAATGGTTGAAAAATTTTATTGTTAACATTTGATTAGTATTTTTGCCTCTAAAACTGCAAGATGTGCGGTCTTTAGGTAATTTTTGGTACGTTGTATATATTTTGGTAATTTTTGATACGTTATATATATTATGTTTCCAGTGACATATAGTACATACCAAATATTGTTAATTTGGAAAGAGCTGTTAAAGGTAACGATAAAAAAAAATAAGGACTATAGTAATTAAAAAAAAAATTTCAGGGGCGCCGCCCTTTTTCCCGGGGTCCTTCCAAACCCTGAAAAAGGGGTTCCACCCCCTTCTCACCCCCAGTTGTTACGCGTTATGGAAATCTATTTTTTGGAGTTCGTCTAGGGCCCCAGTGATGATAGGACCTGCACTGGGATCTACACAAGGAAAAGTACTTGCCATTCGTTAGTTATTAGAGGCTTCTCGAAAACATCCGGGTTGAAATATGGCTTTCAACTTAAGTTCCAAATTAGCGAATACTACCAAAGGGAGTGGCGATGCCATGCACAAAAAGGAAGAGACTCATAAATTGGCAAAGGCAAATTGAGCTTTTGCACATTTTCATTAATCCATCAGACGTGTGCTCTTCCGATCTCCTCGGTCGGAAAAGAATTAAGAGAGAAAGAAAGAATAAGAATTGATTGATAGATTACTCAAAATAACGAAAACGAAACAAAAGATGAAACATAGATCATGAAACAACTAAGCCCTCTCGTGGAACTTCTTAAAGAAGAGATCGGAAGAGCGTCGTGTAGGTTTAATCACGATCTTATTCCATTCCAAAAATGGAAAGTTTGACATAATTGGGATTTTTTTTTTGTTTTTTGAAAATTGGATGTAATTACTAATTCATGATCTAACATGTATAGAATCAAAACTTCATTCTCGATTTGAATAGTAACTTTTTCTTTGCTCAGAAGAGTGAATGCAAAGAAAATGGCATTCATAGACCCTTTGTATCAAAGTTGTTGTTTTTGCAACTATTTTAAAATGAAAGGACTTGTTTTCGTTTGTAATCTCTTACGAGTCGCTTTTAATTTTTGATATATTTTGTGTGATATTTTGCTTTAAAAATCAACTAATTCAGATGTCTATTAATCTATGATAGATGTCAAATGGGTAAATTTAATGAATACTCATAAAACTTAAGAAATGCAACTATTAACTTACCGAACTTTTTAATGTAACCACTAACTCACTGAAATTTGGACGATGTTTACCATCCATCACCGTTTTAACTGTTGTTTGCATAAATTTAACGGTATAAGTGATATGGCTAACAACCCTATTTTAGAAGTTACTGGACACTCACTATATTTTATAAATGTAACTATTATTAACTCATTGAAATTTTATATGCAACTAGAAGATTATTAAATTTTCGAGAATGTTTACCATCGATCAATCGATCACCTATATGAACCCTTAACCATTATAGACTTTTATATTACCTTTTTCTATTTGTTATTACACAAAAATACATGAAAACACAAATTAAGTAGTACACATACAACCTCATGGTGTCATAGTGTTGCACAAATTTGAGCAAAAAATCATATAAACAAAGGAAAATTTGCAATAGTTCCAACAAAATTTGCAACTAAGTATTGCTCAATTGGCATTTTCATGTGTTTTTGTATAGTAACAAATGGAAAAAGGTAATATAAAAACTTACAATGATTAAAAGAAATAAGTGAATTTGCATTCATATAAGTGGTGTATGGTAAATATTCTCAAAAATTTAGTGAGTTTTTGGTTAATATAAAAGTTGGTTGAATTAATAGTTACATTTATATAGTATAATGAGTGTTTAGTAACTTCTAAAATATAGTCTTCAGCCACATCACTAACACTGTTATATTTATACATATGTCAGTTGAAAAGGTAATAGATGATAAACATTGTCTAAAGTTCAGTGAGTTAGTGGATACATTTAAAAGTTCGGTGAATTAGTAGTTACATTACCAAAGTTTAATGAATATTCATTAAATTTACCCGATGTCGAATAAGGATACTCACACACATATGTTCTAAGTCTTCAACTTTTCAACTTTAATCAATTTTATCCGCATTCTTATTTTTTGGACCTACTATATCTTTCATTTATTATCGTATTATGTCGCCAATATCACCTTTTATCCCAACCTTTCAATTTTCTCCATTAACCTATATTAAAATGAGAATTATGACAGGGCTAGGAATTTGTTTCAATGTGGTCCAAAAATATAATTAGTTTTCTTTTATATTTTTTTAAAAAATAGTAGTGCAATATTTTTAAATTAATTGCTGGAATAAAATGTCATTATATATCATTACATTTTTTTTGCATGCACTAATTAACTTTTATATTTTGACACTAGTTAAACCACCAGTGCATTACATGGGTAGAAAAATATATTAAAATATATTATTAGATAGTTAAACAGAAATCTGTAGCATTTACACCCCTGTAGAAAATATAAAAACATAAGTATATAATAATTAAATCAATAAGATCAATGGACTTAGTAATCGTAAAATTCAAGATCGTTTAAAAGACAGTATATATTCTTACACATAATAATTCGTACATATATACAATAATAGAGAAAATACCTATTACCACCTCATTTTAAAAATTCTTAATAAAACTAACAAATTCAAAAAAAAATGTAAAATGTATTAAAAAATTAAATAACATTAAACTCACCAATTAGAAAAAAATACATGTCACCCGCCCCGTTAAGAAAATTCAAATAAAATTAAAAAAATAGGTTTTTGTCAATTTGTCGTAGGTGTGAAAGAGACTAGGGTTTGCCAATAGTTTGTCAATTTTCTTGAATTAGTTTTTGTTATTTTAAGATTAACTATTAATCATTAAAGTTGGAGAATTTTACCAAGTAAAACATATACCAAAATGGTCAAGGCATGTGTTATGTGTATCTTTGGGCATAGTTCGAAACCTCACACTCACATTGTCAAGAAATTTTTTCCAAATTTATAAAAAAAGAAAAATTCGGGTAACGGGGTGGGGGCGGCCACTACCCGTCCTTGCCCCGATGAAACTTCGGCGCAGAATTTTTCGCCCCATATCCACCCCGATACTTAACGGGGCAGGTATCCGCCGGTAACGGGTAATGGGTATAGAATTGTCATTCCTATCACTAATACACACAGTAGATATGGTGAATTAATGAATTACAATACATAAAAATTTCTTTTAGAATTAATATTTTAGATTTTGTATGTTAATTTATTATTGAAAAAATTAACAAATAAAATAAATAGGCAAAATGGTTAAAATTTAGTTGTTAAACTAAATGGTCATAAGTTCAAGTTTTCTCAAAGTCTTTCACAAAAGTTTTTGTTAAAAAGAAATAGAGCAATTACTGTAAATTTACCAAATAAAAAATGTTGAAAAACTGCGGTATAAAAGGTATCGAGACTTACGTGTATTAATTAATATACATGTTATATACGTAGAATAATTGAAGGATATGTGAATTTATGCTTAACTAAAATGTAATATGTTACTATTTTATAAGATTTTGCAAGTTTAAAAGAAAAATCATAATCACTTTGACAACTTATTTTTGTATATGCAATCTTTCCGTCTCACTAAGATAGACAAGTTCTTTTTTTCACTAGGATTAATGAAAACTCAATTAATATTGTTAGAAATATAAAATTTAAAAATATTTTACTAATATACCCTTTAATTTACCACTTATTTCACTTTAAAATTTATAAACATGTGCATTAAATATGGGATGATCAAAAAATGAATATAAGTCTATCTTAATGGGATGGAGAGAGTAGAAAAACTAATAAGTATTGACAAGTTGGCAGTCAATAAAGTTTACAACCGCAAAAGTCTTCAAGCGGTTGCCCTATCATTTCGTTTCAAGTTTCAACTATACACCACCAAACTTACACAATTGTCCCCAACTTTTTTTTTTCAACGGACAGGACCCAACCCCCAGTCTTTCATTTATTGCAGCACTACGTCCTCACTAACACTTTTCGTACCTAACATTTCAATTTCCATTGTTAATCCTTAAATTACTATTATACTCTCAATTCTTTAAATTAAAAATAAAAAGGTAAAGAATAATAGAAAATAAGAAATCCACCCACCTTAACTCACCCAAGGCACCGCAATAACAATAGCAAAAAACAATGATAACAAGGGGGAAAAACTTGATCTACACCTATCTCTCGATGGATAACCAATATATGTCAGACAAAGTTTCCAGCCTAAGTATGTCCAGAAAAATCTAATCGGATTCATTTGCCCTAATATGTTATCCTTCACAATCAGATCTAATCTACTAGTTAGATCACAAAACGAATTTCAGGGCCTCAAAGATTTGTGAAAAAGAGAATTTTCCTTCTCCCTTTTGCTATCGAAAACGGCATCACTCCAATGGTAAGTTTTAGGGATGACATCATTATATTTCAGCGGCAACAAAAAGGAACGGGGCATTGATCTGTGCCACCCGCAAATATGATCTGTAATTGGCATGCAGATCAGATTAGATTGAGACATATAACGGATTATGGTAGGTCAAGTTAATGATGAGAGAGAGAGAGAGTGTGTGTGTGTGTGCGCGCGCGCGTGCAATCATGGGTATGAGGACAGACAAAAAATTAAAATTGAAACATTAAAGTTCAATTTCATTTTTGTAAACTAAAAATGAGTTTACTGAAAATGAGTTTATTCATTAATCTACCTTGACCAGTATCTACCACGTGATCTGTAATGGAGTAGAAAATCTAATCCAATCTGTCCCGCCAATTCTCAAATCGACAACCTTTTTTTTATGCGGATTGTGTCGATCAAGTTTAGTATATATTGAGGCTTTTTTTTTTTTAATCACTGTTTTCAGCGGTTGCCATTGGGCTGTGATGGATTGGTGTGCGATGGGCTAGGACGGCTGTACTTCTTAATTTTTATTGTTCTTTATTTTTTATTTTTATTTAAATAATTAAGTGTATAATGATATTTTTAATAAGAATTAAGCTTAAAAATTGAAAGATGGGGATGAAAAGTGTTAGTAGTAATTTAACGCGACAATAAATAAAAGGTTGAAAGTCCTATACATTGGAAAAAAAGATGCTGACAAAATTGTATAAAAGTTAAAAGGTTGAAGACATATAACAAAAATAAAAAATCAAGAATATAATCCAATTTTGGTATCAATGGTAAAAATTCAAATGTTGATTAGGAATGTTATTATGCCATAGACATAATAAAGTTGGGGGCATAATAGGCCCAAAAAAAATGATAAATGGTTAAACCATATTATTATTATTATTATTATTCTTCTTCCTCCTCCTCCTCCTCCTCCTAAAATTGATATTATTATTATTACCGCTACTACTCTTAAAATTGAGTGACCATGGGTGTAAGTTAACAAATGAACAACGAAACCATCATTGTCCCTGACCGTGACTACGAGGCCTCCTCCCGCCACAGGTAGTTGGGTCCAAGGCAGTGACCATGATCCCTTATTCAAAATTAAGAGATTTTCTATCAATATATTATATATTACTTTAAAGCCGTAAAAAAGAATGATAAGGTTGAGTTGCAGGAACCTAAAACAATCTGGATATGTGGATTCAATACTTGAAATTGCGAATCAAAAAGCAAATTGTTTTAAAGCTTATAATAATAGCAACATATTCAATTGGAGAAAAGGATTCAAAAAATTCTCTACGACGCTAATTGCTAGGCATTTTTTTGCTAAACTCACAAGACGACCACATCAACCAACCTCATCATAAATAATGGCAGAGAAATGAAGATCTTGGTAACATACCCAACCATGGTGGAGTGGAAGAATGGAAGCATTTGCCAGTTTTCTGGTGAAATCACTGTCATGTCATCAAAATTATCAATGTCCCACATCAGACATCAAATGAAAACTTGATGCCTGCCCCTCTGAGATTGTCACTTCTACTACTTGATACCAACATGAAACTCATGTACTGTAATGAATATATATATATATGTATTTAATTTCTTCAACCGAAAAAGCTATTTGTAAAAAATGTTCGACAACAAACATGTGGCCCATATAATTATCACCTTTAATTTAAAAGTGATGTTATGTGCTGGAGGAGAAAGAGAAAAAAAAAAAAAAAAATCTAACAATGTCCTTTTCGTCAAACTTTTGTATATATATAGTATATATATTTTGTTTAAATAGCACAACTCTAACTCGAAATAAATATAAGTGCCAAAAATATGGGGGAAAATTTAAAGCATACAAAAAGAGAAGGGAGGAAAAAAGGAAAATTTGAGAAAGGAGGAGGAAGAATATACATTCCTCTTTCTACTTCCATTGCTTACAATAAACCAACTGCACAAGTTAGATGCAGTCTGTTCTCCAATCCTCTTAGATGATGGCCTAGTAACATACACCTAGAATAAAGTAAGTTCCTTCGTTAGAATCGGTAAGAACATAAAACAAAACCAAGATACCCATACCCGACAAATAATATTATCTGAAATTAAATCGCATAAATTGGCACGAGCAAATTTATAACCATAAGAAAACAAGCAATTGCATCATACTAACCAGAAAAGCAGCTTGGCCAAATAATCCCTTGAAGTGCCAATGGTATCAAGGAATTTGCCATCAATGTTTTGGAAGTTTTCTGCAGTCCTTAAAGACGAGTTCTCAACATCATCAGCCACAATCTCATCTTTGAAAAATGATTGCAGTGTATTTTGAGCAAGCTGATGGATGATATCCTCCACCTCTGGTGATGACGGTCTAGATAGGTCACTTATCTGAACAAACTTCCCATATAAATAAATGCTTATGGAAAAATAAAACAAATTATAATTTGTGTACCCAGATTGGGAAGATTAAATTCATTACCATTTCAGATTCCAAGGACCTTAAGTACTCTAGCAGATCATTGTTACTCTCTTTGATATGCTCCATTTGCAAATTTTCCTGTTTCTGAGCATTAAGTTCCTGAGACAAGTTACAATGAACAACAGCATAAACACGATAAAGTACCACCAAGTACAGAATGCACATAGTTTAAAGTCGTCAAGGTCTTGTGCATCAACATCAGAAAGAGAGCCAACACATAACCTAATGCCATTTAAAATTTCAAGTTTTGGTTAGTAGATACTCAAGAGATGGCTTCTCAACTCAAAAATCTTTGGAAGTACAATCGATCATGGCATAGTATAATGTTCAGATAAATATGTCCACACTTGAGCGTTAAAAAGTACATATTCCCAAAATATCATAAGTTGGACAGTGAGCCATTTAAACCAAGGACCATGCATCGAATTCAACAAGGTATCTTAAGGAACAGTGAAAAAATAGCCAAACTGGTTCTACTTATCCTGGTGTCCCCAGAATATCCATAAATAGATCCAACTTCTTTCTGGCTAAGGTCACTCCATTTTTTATCTTTAGCATCATCCAAGGTAGATAAAGATGGCTATTAATGAACAAACTCCCAAACATTAATCATACAGCGTAAAGAAAAATTAGGCGGTAAAATAGAGGCCAAAAATGACACTAAATAAATAGTTGAATGATATCATTCAATTTATAAATTAAAAACCAATTTCAGGCTCATGCAGTTGCACGCCACCAAAAGACAAAAAGCTTCATGGACATGAAATACCAATGTCAATGTCCTGAAAAAAATATGTCAGTGTGTTTTTTTTTTTTATCCCCAGAGTTCTAATCAAAAGTTAGTCAATGTTTACACAAAACAACTTCCACCAAAGTAGAACTTAGATCACTTGGCAGCACGATTTATCATTTGATGAATCACAAACTTGTGCAAATGGAATTATTTATTTAGCAACAATACATCACTGTCTATGCACCTCTTTAACTAAGTTCAAAAGTCAAACAATCAAGAAGCTTTCAAATAACAAAGAGTTCTCATGGAAAATCTCAGTGAGTAAACATAAATTATTCAGAAGCCGTTTACTCACTATTTGCAAAATAATCCATTATGCACCTAATTATTTCCTTTTTGCACTCCGGAAAAAAAATCCAGTAATAAGCAAATGCCAATGACCACAACATAAACTGGTTACTAACATTGAAATAAATTACAATTTTTCATGCCCATCATGTTGCTCAATGAAACTTCCAATAACCAAAAAGGAAATGCAAAAGATAAACTACTCACCTGCTCATGGGTAGACAACTGAAGTTCTAGTTGCTGAACATAATCTGTTGCTTCTGGAGATATATCCTCTAAAATTTGATTATTCAATCTCTCCAAATTGTAAACACCACCACCTTCGCCTGCTTCATGTAGGATCTCCTCTTGCTTCACCTCCGAAGCCTCATAATTTACAGGAAATTCTGAGTTTCTAATGGCAGCAGGCGATATCTCAAAATTCCTCATCAAAGATATCCTATATTCTGCGTTCCACAAAGTATACCTAGACAAGTCCAAACAATTCACAAAGCAAACCAACAAATCAATATAATAGAACTGACTGCAGTTATGGCACTAGTAATATAGACTTGTAGAAAGCCCAGCTATAAGTGACGTTTTTTGCTTGCAGAAGACAAGATTTAAACAAATACAAGCCCTTTCTTTCTTCAATGTTCACCAACACCCGTTTACGGAAAAATTGTAAATTTGTTGGGCCTTTGACACAGAGAATGAACCCAGCTAAGGATTACAAAATTTAAATAGATATTGTGCACGTCTCTAAGTAACTTATACTGCAGCTAATTACCCGGTGATGATGGATGAAACTATCAGGCGATCGAGGGGGTGTTTGGAAATCCGAACGGTAACAGAGAATTGATCGGACGGCAAAAGTCCCAGCATCGTGGAGATAGTCTGCTTCATGGAGTCCTTAGAAGAATCTGAAACTCCCTTGGAGATAATCGAATTATCCAACGGCTCAATTCTCTTCAACATGTTGGCAATGACAGAGAATTCGCGGCCGAATACGGACTTCTTGGTGGACACGAATTCGTCGGGGACCCCTCCTCCATCCACTCCTGAAATTAAGCATCTGATGACCGCCGGGAACTGACCTTTCCTGGAGGATATTGCCGGAAGCAAGCGGCGGATGAGCGGAGGCGCAGGGCTCGACTTAAGTGACAAATCGGTAACGCCGGAGATTGTGAAGAGCCTCGCCGTGGAAGTGGCAGTTGCTATGATAGCCATGAGTTTGATATATAGGGAGAAATCGGCTGCGGAGTGGAGCCTCCGAAGGGAGCTTACGCTCTGTGTAGATAGTCGAATATCGGGATCATTTCTTACCCTCTCATCTCTTCAGTTGTTTTTGTTTGTTGGGTGGGAGCTGGTTAGCTAAAGAGGCGTGATTTTCTAATTAATTACCGATTTGCCAGGACAGTGATGATGTCACGTGTGAGTAGGTGATGAATGTTCGAGAAAATTTCAAGCTCGATCCCTAATTTTTATGTTGGTGTAAATTCTTTAAAATTTCAAGCTCGATCCCTAACAAAATGTTACATTGCTCCCTAAGAAGCACATAAAATATGTTTTTATTTTTGAAGAACTAGTCATTTACCATGCGTTGTATGGGAAAAAACTACTTGAAAGTAATTAAAAACAAATTGATTGAAACAAATTGCCTTCATCACGGAGGCCCCAACTAAATTTCTCCCCCTTTATGAATTAATTATTGACAAAATAAATTCTTAGAGACAAAAAAACATGACAAAATAAATTCTTAGAGACAAAAAAACATGAAGCTAAATGAACATATTTAGATGGCATAACACATAAATTCCACGATAAAACCCTGGAATTTTTCTTTTCGATAAAACTACATGAGTTTAAAATATCATGTTTGTTAAATTGTATTCTATAAGATGATGAAAAAGTAGTTGTTTGGTATAATTTATTTTTGTAATTTATAAATTCACCTACTATGATTTGACTATTGATTTGACAACTACTCAACAATCACCACATATTTTAAACTTCAATTATTCCACCACTTATTTCCACTATTTATAAATTTCTTTCATAAATTGATTTTATAAATCTAACCAATCGGGTTACGTAATTCGTATGATACGTATATTATTTTTACATTATTTTCAAATACTTCACAAATGATCATTCTGTCATTTTTTGCTATAAATACAAACTAGAAGTATACAATTATTATTTGATTTACAATTTCTAGTTGAGTGCCAATTAAGATTACTATTAGGTACTGTTTGATTGCAAGTGTGTAAAATGCATATAAGGAAAATGAATTCTAAGCAATTGAATTCTTTAGAATTAATTTCCCTTGGAAATGTCAATTACATGTGTTTGATTGACTTAATTTTCCACCTAGAGATAGTAGTTATTTTACATCTTTTGGTGTTTAATGGCTATTATTTTTCATGGAAACAATCTTATTTTTTTTAATTTTCCAAATTTTGTTATTTTCCTTTTGAACAATTATTTGATAGCCACATTTTTTCACATGAATTATCAAGTTTTCTATAGAAATTTTATTTTTTTCAATGCCTTAGCCTTAGAATGATTGATAGATGATCTATCTAAACTTGTCATTCTGTCTTATTGGACTTTATCTCAAGTGGTAATAATTGACTTCTGAATGTATTAAAATTTGAACCTTATTGATATTACAAAAGTTTTTCACTAGCTTGCATGAGATATTATTGGTGCATTGAACATGAAGAAGATAAAATAAAGTTATAGACTAGATACAAGAATTAGACATTAGAAATTGTAGAATGCTCATACGGTCTTATATTTGTTAACATATTAGCAAGAAACGACATGTAACATAAATCCAAAATAATAATAATAATAATAAAAGGAAAAATTTGAGAATACCACCGAAAAATTTTGCAACTTAGTCGATAGCTAACAGACTAGATGCAAGCTACTAATTAAATTAAAGTGCACAGGCATCCTAAACTTGTTGAGGTGGAGCGCGATTGAGCTTCTTATATACTAACTCAAGCATGAATTCTTTGTCAGTCAAACTCATAAACACTTTAGTCAAAACTTTCATCCGCTTGAAATATTTTCATGACTTCTAGGATGTCCCTTTCCATGTTTATACGTTGAAGTTTTTCTAGCACTAGTTGCTAATTGATGTGACTTGGCATGTCTAGTGTTGCTTGATACATTAATTAATGGAGGATAAAGTAGACAAACCTTGATCAAAGTTGAAGAATTGTCGTTGAACTATGGGAGAAGAATTATTGAATAAAATTGACTGCAAAGTACGGCTTCCCGTTATCACGTCTTTTCTCCCACTTTGCAAACTCACGTTTGTAATGCAATTTATGTTTTTTAAATTAAAAATAGCCCAATATTAGGAAATACATGGAATTCCAACTTCCTGAAAAACAAAAAACTTACCCCACAAAGGAAAATATTTTCCTTGTTTTCAAGGAAAATATAGTCACGTGACTAAAAGTAGAAAAACATTTTCAAGGAAAAAACCAATTAAACACTGCAAAAATGAGAATTTAAGTGGAAAATCGATATTTTTCAGAGAAAATTCTTGCAATCATACACGCTCTTAATGCTGTGGAGTATATGCATATCCATCAACAAGTTATTCTCTTTGCTTTTTCTCCCACAACGAGAAAAATAGAAGTTGAGGAAATCAGTTACAGGTTCAACTTTTTGATAGACATTGTAAAAATTGGATGACAATATATAAATTAAGAAACTGTTTTTGAATGGATATAGGTTAGCTAATGATTGAAATTAATTGGTTTTATAAAAATGAATATAAACTTTCGGATTTATCTAATTTAAAAAACACGATTCTTTGTTAAATTTGGTCAAATCAATTGGTAAGTAGAATTGCCCTACATAAATAATAAATGAGTTAATGTCACAACAGGCTATCATATGATAAATTCAAATACCCAGAGGTACAATCAATTTCAATAAATAATAATTAGGACTTTTACTGCTTGATTCTCGTAATGGGTGGTAGCACACTAGGCATCTTCTCTGGAAAAACATTCTCGAATTCCTGCACTAAAGAAGTAGTCAAACTGGGGAGAGAGTGGTGAGATTCCTCAAGTGTAAGGAGAGAGTCCTTGTACACCACCAAGAGGACTTGTTCTTTTTCTTTGCAAGCTCTCTTAGCCTCACTATTCTTTGCATAAAAACCGATCTTTTTTTTCCTCCCTCTTTTATCTTTTTTTTTCCCTCCCTCTTTTGATTGCTTTCTTTTACATCTACTCACATTTTCACTCATTTTTCTCTTTTTCATTTTGCTTCTTCTTTACCTCACTCTTTTCCTTTTCTTCAAACTCTCTTGAGTTTCACTTGATCTTTCAAAACCTCCTCTAGGCTCAAAGGTGGAAGTACTCTGGCTTTCCCTCTCGGATCTTTCTCCGTCCATCATGAGTCACCCTCCTATCATCCTGTCAAGGTCTACCCAAAAGAATGTGTGTAGCTTTCATGGGAACCATATCACATAATACTAGATCATCATAAGTGCCTATGTAGTTGATGAGTACTTGTCTATCCACCTTTACATCTCCATAATCACTCTAGTATTGCAACCTATAAGGATGTGGATGCTTCAACAATGACAAACCTAATTTCTCTACCATGGTAGTACTTGCTCTATTTGTGCAACTCCCACCATAAATGTTGATACTAAACACCGTATCCCCCCACCATGCATCTAATGTAGAAAATATTTTCTCATGGATTACCCATGTCACTCACCTTGACTTGAGTGTTTAGAGCCGTCCTTGAGACTAGAAATTTTGAAGCACTCAGTACCCTCTCCTCTCGCTCACTCTCATCAGCCATCGGTAGTGGTTCATTCTCTAAAAACTATTTTCCATTTCTAATAATAGTCACTCTCCTATTACATTTGGCTTATTTGACGTATAAAATTTGAGTTTTAAATCTGCTTATTATTATGTATAAGTCTTGATTATAATAGGTAGCCAAAAAGATCAGGTTATATAAAAAATAAATCCAATAATTTAGGGACGATATTACATATAAATCAAGCCATGAGTAGGCATTATAACATATGTAGATAATATATTTATTTTATAATGATAATCGACCATCATATGCGGTAGGAAAATGGTTAAAAAAGTATAGCTCTAATATGATCATGGAATAACCTATTTGAATCTTTACTCATTTTGGTTATACTAGTTAGGGTTGGGCATCGGACGGATCGGGTCAGGTTTGGGCGAAACCCGAACCCGACCCGATAGTGAGTTGGGTTGGCAAAATTGGACCCGGGCCGAGTTGATTCAGTTTCAAAATCCGAGTCAATTTGAGTCAACTCAGATCGAGTCGGGTTGACTCATGTTGGAGATTTGGACCTACAAAGCCAAATTTCTATTTTTTTTGGGCCCAAAGTCTTTGGAAATGGCCGATTTGTCAGAAGATAAAATAGAAGCCCATTTATAATGTTTTAACTCTAATGTGGAGTCAATTTTGTTTTCAACGTATCATTTCTATCATTCAACCTTAGATTCAAAGACAACAGGAGATCCACGGAAGGAGCGGCATTGCCGGCGCGTCACGGATCGTGGTAAGCGCAAGCACGGATAGCGGCCGCGTGAGCATGGAAGGCAGCAGCATGTGAACGGCACGGCACGACACGACAAGGCATGGCAACGAGCGGGACGGCTGCGAAGAGGAACGACAGGAGTGTGGCAGCGGTGGGCGGAGAGGAACATCAGCATAGGCAGTGGCCGGGGGAACGGCGACGACAGCGACAGTAGACACTCAGTGGGTGGAGTTGGGAGAATTGAATGTCGGGATTAGGGTTCATTAGTTGTGCTTCATCTTGATGAAAAATTGTAAATGTTTATATTAGCTTACTTTTTATCCTTTTTACTTAAACTGTCAAATGGAAAGTTCAAAATTTCAATTAGGCTACTAAGATTTTATTTAAAAAAATAAAAAATATATAAAAAATAATAAAAAAATCTAGTTGAGCCCGACTCGGGTTGACTCGGTCGGGTTCACCCGAGTTGTGCCGAGTCAACCTGGCACCCGACTCGACCCGAGTCGAGTTACTTATTTTCCAACGACATCCAACCCGTTTAACGTAGCAACCTGACTCAACTTGACTCATTTCGGGTAGGTTGGGTTGGTTTTGGCGGTTTTTTGGATTAGATGCCCAGCCCTAATACTAATGTACTCAATAGGCTAAAATCTCTTGCTCATAACGACAACATGTTATAACGTTAAAGAAAATCCCTTGTTTGTTTTGTCTCTGCTTGCCTATTAGACAAACTAGTTCTATAAGCCAATCAACTTGCATTTCGTTTGATCACCAACTTACATATTTGATAAACCATTGGCACATTGTAATCCTTTTATGCCTTTTTTTTTTTGGGAAATAGGAATTTCAGTACATATCACAGATGGTCACCGACTAAGCCATATAGACATATAATCCACCTGACAAGAATAATGAGAATAACAAGACGTAAAATGGGTAATAGTGTTAGCGACTATATTCCTCTCGCGGGAAATATATAAGCAAGTTCAACAGCTACAATCACCGAGCAAGCGACGAATCCTGTCAAGTAGCAATGCATTATGATGGAATTCAAAGTTTGAGCGCAAGTTGGAAATAAGTTGGAGGCAATTTGATTCAGCTGACTCTAGTCTAACGCCTCCTGTCTTTGCCAAATTAAGTCCTTCGAAAAGAGAAATAGCTTCCGCTTTAGCAATTAGAGGGGTTCCAAAAAATTCCTTTGCTATAAATGTCCAAATAATCCCATACTCGTCTCGTAATCCATTTACATCTTAAGACCACTAGTATATTATAATCCTCCAATATTTTAAACAGTATTTGTCATCATCCAGGCATACAGCTTGATTGAACAAATTGTGAATTCATAAAAGTACCCTTCGCGTCTGCTACTCTTGAAGTCGAAAAGATAAAATATTATCCAATCATAAACGTTACAAAATTCTCATCTCCGTATTTTGAAAAATGCATATATAGAAACAAACAAGGTACAGTTGGCAGCAGTTGATCTGCGCAGTTCATCTTCATCTCCTCCAACAATTGGATACAGAAAATGGCACAGAACGTATTTGATTTCCACTTTGTATTTGCATCGATCCTTTTCCTGGGAAATTTTCAAGAATCCGTTAATGGCCGCCCGTTTATGATGTCCCTCAACCGGCCGCTGCCGGAGGATGCCGCCGCCTTCGCTCGGTGGAAAGCCAGCCGAACTCAAGTCACCTTAGGTATTTTTATCCCCTCAGTTTCTTTAGTTAGTTAGATCCTTCATAAAGTAATTTTTATGCTTTGCCGACTATGTTGTTTTTCTTGTGTGCTTTTAGTTAGGTTATTGCATCAATCTTTTGTCATGTGCTCTTTATAATTCCGCAATAAGGATCTGGAATTCGAGTTCTGCAGTTTAAGGAGTTCTTCCTAGTAAAAGGGTTAATACCATTTTTGGGAGTTACTCCCTTACTGGGATTTGGTCTGTCATTCAAAAATAGGAAAGGGATATCAAGTATAGAACAAGAGTTATAAGATTCTGGAACTTTTTGGATAAGATACTAATGATTTTCAAGAATATGCTTTTTCGAATGAAGTATAAATTGGCAAACAATTTGATGTTGGAAAGTTGTTCACTTGTGTTTTAGCCTTGTAGATATTGGTCGAATCTAAAGGTACAAGCCAGCTTAATAATGAAATTTTATGGTGATTAGGGGGTAGTTATATAGTGGTACTACTTAGAGCTTGTTTGAAGCTCTTTATTTTAGTAATTTATAAAGGGAATTTATAATGAGTGGAAATGAGTGGTGGAAATTTAATTGAAGTTTGAAATGTATAGTGATTGTTGAGTAGTTGTCAAATCAACAATCAAATCACGATAGGTGAAATTATAAAGGGAAAAAATAAAGAGGTTCAAACAATCCCTTAGTAAAGCATAGAATTTTGAGAAGTTGATTCGAGTCTTAGTGGGGGCACATGAGGATTGAGGAGGACAAGGAAAATGTTGAACAAGCGAAATGATATCTGTTTGGGGACACCATAGTAACAAAAAAGCATTCAACGACGACATGACCAAAGGGAAAGAGGAAAGAAATTTCCCTCATTCATGCTAGAGAAATATTATCATGATCCACTTTTTTTTTTTTTTTTCTTTATTCAGTATGAGATGGTTGAACATAAATTACTTGATGTATTTTATTGTTATACTTATACATTTCATCCAAAGTTTGGCAATTGAATAATCAACCTCAGTCATTTTATTGGACATTAATTTTGTTTCAGCACAATCTCAAGCAACTGGGATGGCGCACCTTTCGGGTATGTTAACTACGATATATATTCTTAAATTTTTATAAATAGTTTCCATATGTGCACCAATATATTGTTCAGTTTCTTGTTGTCAATTGAATTCACTTTCAAGTTATGCCGCTTGTTTGTGACGTATCATTGATATTATATAATACATTGTTACAGCCTTGATGTTACATATTCAAAGTTAAATTAAGTTTTTTTACAGAGATGTGGAAGTATATATATCAAAATGCTAAATCAGACATGATTGAGTTGAAGCCAGTATGATTTTACTACATGCAAAAGCATTCTAGACTGCTATATTGAGTTTACCGGCTACAATAGAGCTACCATCTTGCCTACTTGTAGTATTGGTGGCAGACAGATTTTGTACTACCTGCTAAGATGAAATCCTTAAGATGGAACGGGAATTTGACGTTGAAGTATTTTCTTAATCTGGTTAGTAGGGAGGGCATACTGATCTAAATGTCCGATGTGCTTTTCCCTAAAATAAAACAATGTTCTCTCTTTCTCAGAGGACAACGGTATTCAGCATGGTCCTGAAGCAGGAAGAGGTCACAGCTACCAATTCATTAAACTTGTACATGTCAATCTTATGAGAAATTTATGTGACGGAGTATGTTGAAGTCTATAGTAGAAAACATATCTCATTTATAGCCATTTATACTTCTAAAATGTTAGATGAGATAGTTTAATGCTCCCATAACTCAAAACCTTGGCTTTTCCTGAGTCTCATCTTGTTTCTTCACTAGTTGGCCTCGGGTTGTACTTCTAAGTTCTCTCATGTTCCCTAATTTTTTTTTAATTTTTTCACTCTGATGAAGTATCTTTAATACCATGCAGGAATGTAGTTTCATTTAGTGATGGCCTACCCGACAAAGGCAAAGGTATTCCGTACTTCTACCTGACGACCCTTGATCCGACTGCAAGCAATGCATTGAAAGACCAGAGATCTTCCTTAACAATAAGCGAGATATAACCTTGGAACTTGCGGCAAGAAAGATCCTGAGGACCCAAGTTGCTCAAAAATTACACTCGTAGGAAAGGTATCTATGATTGATTGAGTTTAACTTGGAGCTATTTTATCTTTTGCTTTTTCTAATTTTTTTTTTCCTTGTAAATAAATGTGGGAAGCTAGGCTTGCCAGGCATGGGTAAAAATAATAATATTCAAATTTAAGAGAAGTTAGACTTAGCCAGATGCTCTGAGCTGTGGAAAAGGAATTCTAGTAGTTGAGTCGTGTATTGGATTTAACAAAAATAAATAAACAAAATAGGAGTCAAGATTGAGCAATCCCAGCCACAATTTCTTTTCTTGCCTTAGAAATGTCGATGAAAAGTGAATCCTTCTTGTTGCATTGATAAACCAATGACATCTATGCTTTTCTTGTGTGGGGTTTTAGTTAAAATTACTGGATGGAGATTCTGAGGATTTTGAATTTGCTCAAACTGCATTATTCACAAAGCACCCCGAGATGAAAGGTAAGTCCAGATTGTGCGTTTTTGCATCTCCCTTCCTCTTATTCACTGATCCATGAATTGCAATTTCCCAACTTCTGTATGCTTATGCCTCTATAAAATATTTAAGATCACTTTGGTTGCTGGTCTGCAGGATGGCCGAAGAGTCACAATTTCCAGATCTTCAAATTAGAAATTGAAAATATATTCTTGATCAATTGGTTTGGTGGTCCTAAACCTCTCACAGTGAATCAATACCTACAAACTAAATTGTGAGTTCGAGTTGTATCAGTGTTATATCCTTTAACCATATTTGATGGCTCTATATGCTAGCATTAATGGAGGGTAAAAAACATATCATGCAATGCCACGTACCAGCCGGCCTTTACAGCTGGGCCGTACAGTCCACGTTCCAGGCTTTACTAGTCAGGCCTGCTAACCAAATGTGCAGGCCTATACTCATAGAAACTTAATGCAGAAGACCTGCTGGCCGAGGCTAGCCCATATCAAGGGAGCCACAAAAAAACCGTCCAGGGCCTCCTGGCATTGCCAATGTTACACAAACTAGCTGTAGCACGGACTTTGATATGATGATCCCTGACTCTGTTGAAGTGCCATAACATGTGACGTATTGCAAAATTCTTGTTAGAGATTCAACAAACTTATTTTCATGTCTTTTGCAGGGACAAACTTACTTTTGCTGAAAATGGAACTTCTTGATTCTGGTTCCTCTCTGCCGTGTGCTGTGAACAAGTGAAGAAGCCCAACTATGTAAAGAAGGACCCGTCTTTGGATGTATATGTGTTCAGCTAGCTGTGTTCATTCAGGCAATGTGTAATTTACTTACTTCTTTGATCCGATCCATGTAATTGTGTATATGGTATACATTATAATATATATATATATATATACACACACAAACACACACGCGCGCACACACATTTTTCATCTCTGAAATGCTATTAGTTTATTGTGCTTCTGGGCAAATTAATCTTGTGATGGCAGCTTGGCATCTGGATTTAGCCTTGTTTTGTTGAGTGAAAATCTTGAAATTTGGATCCTACTTATATAAACAACAATAATTTGTTGGATGGCAAGCATGTATTTCATTTTTTCATGAAAAGAAAATATTCTTCAAGGCAATTAAATTACTTATAACTAGTCTATCATCTATACGATGCATTGAAAAAACAATTTGCAAAATACTCTATTGATAAGGGTTAATTTCATAAATCATTCTCAACTTTTGAGTTAAGAATCGGTTTGGTCTCTAACATTGTTTTTGACCTTTTGTGTTCTCAACTTTTTATAAATTCACACGATAGGATTTTTTTTGGTTATTATTTCGTTATTTTTTCAATAAAATAACCGTTATACCCCTTAGTTTTTCAATTTTTCCCAAGATTGATAGCTGGAAACAGTAACAAAATGCACTTGCCATTTTGACTGCCGGAAATAGTAGCATTTTACTACAGTTTCCGGCAGCAAATGGGGGGATTCACCTCTCTTTTTTGGCTGTCGGAATGTTGCCATTTACGACGGCCAATCTGGAGAGGGGTGAGGTGGGGGTTGGATTTTTTTTCTTTTTTAATTTATTTTTAAACATTTTTAAAAATTTTAAAAATTTAAGTGTATAACAGTTATTTTGTTGAAAAATTAATAGAGTAGTAATAGAAAGGACTTATTGTACAAATTTATGAAAAGTTGGGGGCCCCCAGAGGTCCAAAAAAAGTTGAGGACCAGGTAATTCTTAACTCAAAGGTTGAAGACGATTTGTGAAATTAACCCCACTTAATAATAAGTTGAATAATGAGTTGCCAACAAATGCACAACATAAGTAAAAAAACTCGTCACATAAAGACTTCTCAAAAATAAAAATAATAAAAGAAAGAAAAAGCAAAAAGATATATCCAACAAATTAAATTAATACAAATTTTGAAAAGTTTCATTAAACACTACATTTATAATAGAATTGTTGTTATCATGCTTATGTAATATACGACGCCTTCGTAAAATTTGATAGTGGTTTTCATAAAAATTAGTAAAATTTTAAAGTTCATGTAAAAAAAAAAAAAGAAAAGAAAAAAAACTGAAGAGGAAAAAGAAAAAAAACCAAGTTTCTAAATTAAGATATTTATGGACCTAGAAAAAAATTGAAGATTCGATTCAATTAGTTGTTTAAATCTGGCCACTAATGAGAAGAAGAGATTGAAATGGAAACTTGTAATTGATTGACTATAAGTAGAGCATCTAGAAATGGAAGATTCTATATAAGGAATACTATACATGCTTTTAACAACCAATCAAGATTTAAATAAAAAAAAAAGAAAGAAAAGAGTTTGACCGCAAATTTCACTGTAGAAAACGGGCAGAAGAATCGCGGTACAAAGGGTATAGAAACTTAATTCATTTAATTAATATATAGATAGATTTCGTTTACAAATATATATCATAAATTTTATTTTGCCTATACGCAGACATATTATTATACTTGCGTTTATATGTGTCAAACATCTAAATTACAAGTACCCACACTTGTAACTTGGATATTGCTATGTAGTGCACACAAGCATAATAACATACCTGTATGTAGGCAAAAATAATAAGAAGCATATTATTTTGCTTACGCATATGAATGTTATTATGCATGCGTAAATATATATCAAATATTTAAGTTACAAGTACTCCACATTTGTAACCTAGATATGTTCTAGTACAGTTATGCATAATAACATGCCCACATGGGAAAAACAAAATTTCTACTATACACACACACACATATAGTAATTGGATTCGCACATATAGTAATTGGATTCTATATGAAATAAGTTAATTTGTTAGATAATAATTTGAATTGATATTAGAAAGTATGAAATTATGTTGGAAACAAAAAGTTTCAACCTCACTAGAAAGTACTATTCTTGTCTTTGAGTAAAATATGGTTGTGACCAAAAGTGGAAAATATTTTACATGGAAAATATTAATCAAAACCCATAAACGTACCAATTTTTTTACAGAAAGAACGTCCTCCCCCACACGGAGAGGACGTTCCTTGTTGGCAAATGAGATGGCAAAAGCAGTTGGACCCATAAAAAAATTCAGCGGGGGAGATTACAAGTAGGTTCTGGTTCAGGTTTTGGTTCAGAATTTTTGACTTTTTCCTAGAGAAAAAGACAATCTTGCCATTTGCTTAGCTTTTCATGTTTTTTCATGGTTTTTGCATGATTTTTCATGGTTCTGATACCACTTCAAGGTTGTCTTTTGAGAAACAAAGGTGGAATTTGGGACGAGAGTAACAACTTCATAACACTACTCATTATGAGCAAAAAATTGTCTATAGGCATGCTATGATATTTTCTGTCATTATATGCTCTAATAATATAATTTACTTCCTCAGTAAGCAGAGTAACTCTTTAGCTTATTATTATTTTAGCAACACAATCATATAGTTGAGTTCTCCAAAGTCTCTTAATGAGTTGGATGGTTTCCTCAATCTTTTAATCAAGTTGTTGAAGATCCATACTATAGTATGATTTAAATAGAGTAGAGTCACAATGAGTTTGCTCTAAAAGTCTTCTTGGATTAAGTTGGTTAATTAGAACCTATTATCTTGCTGGATTGTCACCAACTAATTCATTAAGCAAGTCTTGAAGACTATATGGATTATTATTAAGCAAGTTTTTTGCTATAGTTGCTCAATCAAACTTTGTCAGTTAATTGTTCAGTAGATCTAAGATATAACTTTGTAGTCTGATAGTTGCCACTGTCTGTTACTGGAAGTAAATAGAAATTTTCCTTGTTAATTTGCATTCTATTTAGCATGATTAATAAGTATTAAAATACTTAAAGTTTGTTTTTCTTAACAATTTGATGAAGTAGAAATCTAAAGTACTAAGCCACATAGATGTATATTAAGCAACTGAGATTTAAGAAATTATAATTTTATGCCTTCTTGTTGTTGTGTGGGATTTCACCCTTGTTGAATCTACTACGCTTCCTGTTAATGCTTTCTTAGATGCATCCCTTGGCTGTGCCTTACAACTGCATCTTGTTGTATACTGGAAACTAGTTCCTTCTCACGACCTTCTGTCAATACAGAACAAGGCCACGACTATGAACAAAGTGTTGATCCATACACATAGATGGAAATCATCTATAAAAGCAAGGTTTAAGAAATAGACACTTTTATTTATGAAGATGGAACAAGGATTATAACTTACTTATCCTTTTAATTTACATCATAGTTCAGCTGTAGCCCTTAATTTCTACAAGAAAGCTTTAAGCTTTCATTGTTTTGGAAAGCATGAGAAATCTTTTAGGAGGCTTAGAGATCGATGGATTTCAGAATGCCTTCTTTGTCTAAGTAGTACTCCTTTTGTAGATAGAATGAGCATATACTTTACAAAGTGAAGAAGTCCCTACATTATACTATTTCAACAACTTTCATAATAGAGGGGTTCTTGCTTCACTATTTTATCCTGCAATAGGAGTGTTAGCACCATAGTCTTTTGCCAAGTGTTGGTGCTTGAGGCATCCTTGCTTACGTCATTTAGAGTCAAATTCATTATCAGGTTATCCTGATGCAGACTTCTCAACCTTTCCTTTTCCTTTATTGCAGTGTCCACATGGATGATCTGTGCCAAGCACATTTTTTATGGAACTACACATTTGTCCTTTCCCTAAATCTAGTATGTTCCATTCATCAAGATAGAATGGCTTTTCAAAGATTGCAACCTTTTTTGCATCTTTTTCTTCCAGATGGTTCTTGGATGAAGATGTCATTAAGATAAACTTTGATGAGTGCTTTACCTTAATTTTAGAGTTTGCATTAATTCCTCTAACTTTGTGTAAGAAGGACCTCAATGACTTTGATCTCTATTCCTATAGAACTTCTCCTGAGATCTAGATTGGCTCTTTGACAATGGGTGTTGCCAATATTTTATCTTGTGATGCTACCCGATTTCAATTAAATGATAACGTCTAAAAATATTATCTTCATTCCAGAAAACGATAGTGCTAGTTATTGACAAGAAGACTATTTTTTCCTTGGTCTTAAGAACTTTAGTCTTCCATTTGAGGACAGATTTTACCAGTGGTGAATTTAATGCCGAAATTTCTTTGGCATCATGACTGGGATAAATGAATTTAATCAATCCATAATTAAATGATTCAGCAACAAGTTCTGGTGTTGCTCCTTGGAAAAATATGAATTTTCTATATTCTTCATAAGTTCTTGGAAAAGAATACTTTGGTGTAGCATCTCTTATTGCTCTGGCTTCTGCCTCAAGGCTAATGAAGTTGGAGAATGGTGCTTTGACCATTGAACTTTCTTTTTCAATGATTTTTTCTTTTTCAGGCTTGAGATTTACCAGCCAGCTGGGTAGAGGTGCAGGGGCATTAAGAACATCCTCATAGATCCTTCTAAACCTTTGTTGTGCTTCGATCATTCCTTGGATTTTAGGTGATTGGATAGCCTGTGTTCCAGTTGCTCCTCTAGGCCTACATCCAATTGGAAAGAGTAGAAATAGTATTAAATCAATAATGTGTTGGACTGGCTTTGGGCTTGTTTGGTGGCCTTCTTCTGTCCAGTACCGGTTGTATTCTTTTTGGGCCTCTTCAAATGTTTGGAAGGACTTGTGCTTGAATGGAAGTCCTTTAACTTTAGGCTCCACTATTTTCCATTCTTTGTAGTTTTCGCGATCTGGACCATCAAAGATTACATAAACCTTTTTATAACATGTAGACGGATCAAAAGATACTAATGGATTAGGTATTTGGATAGATAATAAGTCCAATATATCCGTGTGGCCTGAACTCTTGTTCCCGAGTCTTTCACTCTTGGGCTTTAGGCCCATTTTGAAGGATAATATCCTTCTTATCATCAAGCTTTTGTGGATTTTTCACAGCTTTTATCTCCTTGCTATTTGTTGGACTTGAGATATTTTGTTGTTCAGCATTTTCATCTGTTGATGATGTTGCTGCAGAATTTTCAGCTGATGAAGATTTTGATTCCTCCCCCTTGAAAACAAGAGTGCTTTTTGTTGCTTGTAAAAGTCAAGCTTTGAAGTCACGAATTATAATTCCATCGTTTTTTCTTGGATTTGAAAGTCTAAGTCCTGGATTTTTTTTATCCAGTTCTTCCATTGGCAAAAGTTTTACCTATTTTCTTCTCATAAATGCTAAACGACTTGCCATGTTTGGAATGGTATATCTGCCATCTTTAGTAGCAGAATTTACTGCTCTATAGTCAACAACCATTCTAGGCTTTTCTTTTCTCTTTTCTTCTTCCTTTCTTACCATAAAGGCTGGTGAAAAAAAGCTAGAGTTGGAAGATTCAATTACTCCTATATTCAGTAATTCTTTGATTTGTTCTGCAAATTCTTGCCTATCCTGAAAGGAATAGCTCATTGCAGATGACCTCAACTTTCCTTTGAAGTCTTCTTTGAGTTCAATCTTTGCTGTCATTCCTCCTTTGTTCTTGATTAGGTCAAGTGGATTTTTTAAACAGCATTCTTCAAGGGTTTTCAGGATTTGTTCTCTAAGAGAATTAATCTTAAATCCTTGTTCTTCTTCCTGAGTAATATTGACCATTCCGTTTGGTACAATATTTTGTCCTTTAATAACTGGGGGTTTTTCTTTTCCTCTTATTTTATGTATCTCAAGGTATTTGTTCTGAAGATGATTGAACCTTACAACATAACATTGTTTTTTAATCCAGATTTGTCTTCCTTGTATGCCAAAGTTGATTTCATCTATATCCTGCATAAATCTTTTATACAGTAGACAGAAATTGTTACCAAGAATAAGATCTATTCCTGTTTCACTTTGGAAAATAGATAGAATTTGAAATAATAAGACTTGTGGTTAATGTCTTTATTTCTAAATTCACATTTTTAACAACTTTGTTAACTCTTACAGATGACTGATATGCGATTTTAACAGTAATTATTCTATCAGAATTTGCCCAATGTTCTTTAGGTATAATCCATTTTGATGCTATACACATCTTTACTCCTGTATCAACAAAAGTATTAATAGTGTATTTGTGATAACCATCAAAGTTCAATTTACATGCAATATAAATTGAATTGGGGATAGTGATATTACCATATATTCTGGTATCTGGTTTGAAACAATTCATCTTCTGGGTTTGATGAAGTTTCTTCAGTTGATGCTGCTGTAAAATAATACAGACTTTCTTAGTCACTGGGATCTTCTGCTAGATAGAATCTTCATGATCAAATTCCTCAAACAGATTAACTCTTTGGCAGTTTTCTCTTCTGGCTGGACATTCATTTGCATAATATCCTTGTTCACAGCAAATCCAACGCCTGCCGTTTTTCTTTTTCTTGGGGCAGTTTTTTTTCTTTTAATTCAAAGATTTTTTAGCCTTTTTCCTCCTCCCCATTTCTTTTTAAAATACTCTCCTTTACAAAAATATTTTTCTTTTATAGAATTTCTTATACTTTTTGAAGATATACTTTTTTTTCTTTCTAGGCTGTTTTCTAGGTTCTCTAGTTGAAAGATAACATCCATATGCTCCTACAAAATCTTTCATAAATGATTCACAACTAAAGCCTATTTTAAGCTTTTTTTTGTGCCATTTGTTTCATTTGTCTATATATATAGACACTTCTGCCGTTTTCTTTCATACAGTTCTTGACCATGGTGATAGCCAAACTTATAAATACTTTGGCAGTAAGATGAAGTTTTTCTCCCGTTTAAAGTTTTATAGCCTTGTTGAATCTTTTTAATACCTCAGAATTATGTGTTGGTGGAAGTTTTACTAAAAACTTCGTGACATATTCTGGAAATTCATCAAAATTACCTAGTAAGAATAACTATTTCTGGTACTCACATTGGTAGTGGTCAAATTCATCTAAATTACAACATTAGATTAACTAAAGTTGTGTTTTAGCTTGTTCAACCTTTTCGGTGGGAAGAAGGGACTGGTAAACTGTGTAGCTCTGTCTAATAAACACCTGAAATATTTTTTCAACAGTACTGTTAATAAATCTAGTAAGGTTGGGTTGGTTGTCATTTGCAACTGAGGCTTCAATTCATAGTGCATTGATTTGCTCATTAGTTAAGGTTTCTAAGAAATTCCTAACATTTCCTCTTGCGCTTGCCTTGATATAATTCCAAGCTGAGACTTCTTCTTTTGTCAACTGGGAATTACCAATCACGACAATTACTAGATTGCTAAACCGTTCTTTAATTGCTTTACTGGCGTCAGTAACACAATCGAGGTCTAGAATTTATGATGTGTGTCCTACAGTTTTAGGAATAAAACTCAAAGGAACATTTTCTCTTGTATTTGTTACCTGGATACCTCTAGCTGGTTTAGGGGTGTAATTTCCAACAATTCTCTTGCCTTCCATCTCATTTGAGTAAGATGGTTCTTCACGTTATTCAGTTTTGATTTTTGACTCATTTATGACAATTCTTGTGGATTGTCCTACCGTGAGTCTTTGTGGGATTGTTACTTCAATCTCCTCATGTTCTGATTCTTTTGAGGTTGTTTACTCGTATTCTTCTTCTTCTTCTTCTTCTTCTTCAAATTTATGTTGTTCAAAAGTGAGGATTTATTTTTCTTGGGTTTCAAGAAGAGTTAGTTGTTTACAATAAGATGTAATTCACTTTAATTCTTCGTCATCAAAAGATAACATAATATTTAATGTATTGAGATCATTATCATTTTGATATTCTTTCTCATTTTTCCTTCTGAGAAATTTCATTTAGGATTTTTAAATATACCTGTAAGCATTCTCAAGTTCGAAGTTCCTGGCTGAAATTTTCCAAAAATGTCTCATTCCTAGTGGAAGAGTGATATCTGTAGTAGCTTGAGGTTGTGAAACGTGTGATTTTTTCGCTATTTCTTGTTTGATAGTGGCAGTAATGACTGTTGCTATTCTTTCCATAGCAGTATTTAGATCTAGTGTGATAGATCTTATCTCATGTCTCATAGAGTTGAGGTCTGTTCTGAGTTGAGTGACTTACTCTTTTAGTCCTCTTACTACGCTCTTCCGATCTCTAATTTTTATGATATTTTTAGCTATAAATCAAATGTTGATTTATCTTAGGCGTTGACTCATTTTGTCAATTTTTTGATGGAGGTCTCCTAAACTTATAACAAGTTGAGACTCATTTTCTTTCTTTTCATCTTTTCTCTTTAAAGGAGTTGTGCTTGATTTTCCTTTTAGGAGTAATTTGTCTTGAGGTTTGATTAGAGGCTTTGGCTCTAAATCTAAACTTCTATCAAGTAGAGTAAGAATATCAAATTCCGCCTCTTATATGTATGATAGACTGAAGTTTTCCTTAAGCTAAATTTCCTTGAATTATACCCAAACATCCTTCAATAGGATTTTGAATACGATTGTCAACTATAGCCATTTTGATCGGTTGATTCAAATGGGCTGATAGTGTGCTTTTAAGATGAATCTTAAAGCTACAATTGTTACCCAATATAGATTTTTCTTATCAGAAATATCTATCCTTTGTTTTATCTGTCTAATGTCTTCTTTGCCAAGCAAACAAATACTTATTCTGCTATATGTATATTGGACATATAAAACAAATTCTTTATAAGATATTCCATAATAAACATTTTTTTGTCTTTTGAAAACTTTTAAGAGAAAATCTCTTTTGAAGGCTTCTCCAGGTTTTAGTGAAAAATCTTTTTCAAGAATTTTTTGGAGTTCTTTTTCAGAAACTACGTCTCCCGAAAAGTTTTCTTATGACTCTGTAGTCTGTATTTCAAGAAATTCTTCTTGTGTTTGAATTTCTCTATTTTTCTTGATGTCTTAATGCATGATGCATAATAAAATCATGTATGTATTTTTCCCCGTGCCTTTCCATGTTTCGGTTTAGTTGGTCAATGTCGTCAAGTGCTCTTGGAGCAATTCCTGCAAAAATTTCTTGTTGATACCTTTCTTTGTATTAAGCAATTCTTTTATTATGCCATCCTATATGGTCAATAATGACAATACAGTATGCACAAGTGTGTACAAATGGTAAATTTTCCACTTGTTGTAATGGTTCTTCAAAGTTATTTGCCATATTTAGAAAAAATTTGATATATTTCTTCAAAGGGTGTTTTTGTCCTTTTTCTTAATTGCCTAAAGCAATATTTAAAACAAAACATACAAATATCTTTTCCCGCTAAGATAAAACTTTCTCCTCAATTCGTCATGGGCCCCAGGCCAAAAATTCTACCCTAATATACCCCACCCCAACCCAAAACAAAATCTGAAATGACCCTATAACCTCGCCCCCATACCCTCCCCCACAAATTTCCCCAAAGCCGCAACCGGCGGCCCGTTCCCCCATCGAGCCTCTGCAACTGCCGTTTCTCCCTGACCCCGTCAACCATCTGCAACTGGTTCTCCGCCTCGTGAGCATGTTCCCCCCTGTGTTTCTCCCCCCAGCGAGAAATCAACAACCCAAGAGGTGTGGGCTCGCCAAGATTCTGCAACGAAATCAGCAACATCCAAAAATTTGCAACCCAACCACTTAGCCGTACACTCGCCATCGTTGAAGGTGAAGAAGCTCCGCATTGCTCCAAGGTGAACCCCTCTTTGAATCCCCAACTCAACTATGTGTAAGTTAATTCATCTTTTTGTGCATTAACAAGATGATGGTTGATGGAGACACAAATGATCAATTTGCATATAGAAAGCCACCAATTTGTCATAAGTGTGTGTTAAATAGAGTTTTCTTTTTGAGGTATGAAATTTTGTTTGGGCATAAAGAATGCTCTATTTTCATTTGTTTTCACGTGGGTTTTGAAGTTTTTTTTTAGCCCTCATTCCACTAATGTTAGAATCATTGATGGGTAACTAATTCATGCTTTTCTATCCATAGTTGTGTGCTTATACTGTTATACATGTCTGTGAGTTATACATGTATGTGATCAAATTGAACTGATGAGGGATCTATTATGTGGTAAAATTTCATTGTTTTTATGTTCAGGGGATAACAGTGGGGGAAATGAGGAATTTGCCACAGTTGTAGAGATCCTAGGCATCGTTTATTACTGTGTCCCCAATTAACTAAATGCTCGAATTGTAAAGATGGCTAGAATGGGTGAGGAGAACGAGAACAAAGGCAAGCAGGCAAGCTCTTATGGTTGCACAAATTAGGATTGTGATATTTTTCAGTTGTTTGATCAACATAGGAATATAGGTTCAATCCAAGGGAATCAAGCAACATGTAGTTGGCCAAGAATAAAGAGATCGGTTACCTTCCGATGAAACTGATGAGTTGTCATCAAAATTTCAAAAGAGAGCAATTTTGGTTTATCTCTTAGCATTGTCAAAGTTACATTTCACCCACACAAAACTGGGTGAATCGGGAATGACTTATTGAATGTTTGCTTAAGTTGATCAATCTAATGTCTATAACATCTAATTTTTGTAGAATTTCTTATGCATACAAGTGTATTGGAATGCACGCAAAATGTGGTGATTGCTTCAAACATTTAGGGTGTATAAGTTGATTAAGTAAACATGAAAAAGCATAAACGAGACGATGATTCTGAATAATTTGATTTATTTACTGGTAAAAAAAAACAATTGAACAATACCTATTTGATTTTTATTAAAAAACTAAATATAGATCATATATAGGAAGCAAAATGTTCAAAAAAACAGCCCCACAAGATGAGGGGACAAGAATGAAGATGGGCAACACAAACTGCACAAAAGGGCCCAAAAGAAATACAAAAGAAAGAAAGGAAGGATAGCAAAATACATACAAGTCAGTACCATAATACTAACTTAAGACAAAACGATGTAGCTGAAAGCAGAGAACACAAACACCCAGGTGAAGACCTAAACAACGAGTAGCAGAGAAACCCCTCTAGGAGCTCCAAGGAAGTGTTAGCCAAGTACAAGAGATAAGAAAACAACCAGAGGGTAGAAAATAGAGATCAGATTTGCAACAAAACAAAGGCCAAACGAAGAACTCCAATCCTCCAAAATTTGATTTGGGTGTGATCTTAAAGTTTTGAGCAGGACAGAGAAGAAAATTGCCAATTTATTTTATGCATTCGTCCGTCCATCCACAGTGTCTCCAACAAATGAAATAGGACTGATTCTTCAATTTCAAAATATAGACATGGAATATACAAAATGCCTCAAGAAGATACAAAATCCAACAGATGAAGATACATAAAGGAAGATACAATTGCCTGAAGAAGAATGCCTTTGGCAGCCATCAGACAATTTTCTTGTGGACTTCCATCAAAATGATCCAACTTGAAAAATCTCATGTAATACCTATTTGATTTATTTGTGCAAAAATATAATGAAGTTCACCGATATACAAAAAGATAGAGGTCAATCTGCAAAAAATTATTATAGAACTTGAATTTTGTTACATGTTTCCAAGTCATATGTTTAAGGTGAAAAACAAATTTATGTTATATCAATATATGAAGTTTAGTTTACTTCGCCAAAGCTTCTGCCAAAGTTGAAAACCAAATATTACATAAATTCCTAACAATCCAAAATTGCAAAATCTACGCAAATAATTTGACTCGTACCCTCCTTCTATCATCTCCATACGACACTTTAAATCTTGACTAGCTTTTTCATTTTTTATTAGTACTTCTCTTTACTAACGCTTCATTTAGCCACAAGTCTGTATATTACTAACGTCAATATCCATACCCTGACCCAACTCCCTAGCAATAGCCTGTATTTTCAATGTAATAATGTTGTCAGCCAAGTGAAGCTTTCCAATTTCAATAGAAAATTTGGAAGCATGGAAATCAAGCATTCACATAGATAAGTACACCGACAATTTACTTCCAAAACATCTATACGTGTGAATATCATACCAACAAAAATAATGTGTTTCATCAATATCACTTACAAAAGAATGTCAATGTTCTCCTTAGTTTGTCAAAACAATGGATATATGGATACATCAATTACTCAACATTTAGTTAAGAAAAATCATGAAGTCCATGACACTCAAATCTGCGACTGGTGAAAGATTCTCTAGAATTTGATACTTTCTTGAAGTTATCACAGATGAACCATGTTTATGCAATACTAATCTAACCATTTTGACAAGATGATTAAAGTATAGGTTGGTGAAGAAGTACAGAATGTTGCATCGAAAAATTTGTTACTTCCATTCCACTCTCCGCCATAACCAAGAATAGCGTAACATTGTTCTTACCTACAATAATAGAAATGAAGACTATATATAATGATTTCATATCTTTTTATATGATAAAAGGGCTTTCCTGATTGAGCCACAAATGTCTGGATTTCTAATTTTCTTGGCTGATGACAGAGAATATGTAAGGAAACACGGGTTGTCAGGATATGTAATTTGTGAGTTATTAAAAAAAAAATCAGCACACATCTAATTTTCTAGTGGGGAACCTGTTTATGGAAGCATTATAAACATTATAGTGATTAGTGAGTAAACATGTATCATATTAAGATGCAATACAATATTTATTTATATTCTCTTAAAAAACAACAGAAACTTACTTGCAACTGAAACCAATCAATGAAGCAAAAGAATGAAATATTTAACTTTTCTTCCTACATGGCTTGAAATTTCCACCACTTATTTATTAAAATAGACAACCTTACAAAATGAAATATGCACTCAAGAAAGAATATTAGAACCCAAAGAGACGTAAGTATTACATGGTAAGATTGCATAACATAATTTTATTTCAAGCAATTAATAGTATAATTCTAAGTGAAGCAGAAAATCATGAAATTATTGCGTCACCCTTCGCATAAGTTATTAATTTCAAATATTCAATGAATGAGAGATAACACGCGAAAGATGGCAATTGACATTTTGGTTATTGAAATGAAGCCAAACTAAAATTAACCAATTTCTATTTATTTAAAATGAAAATACCAATATATGCCACATTGTAGAAGATAGACTGGAGAGAGAAATAATAAATGAAGAGAAATTGATGCTGAACCAAGGGATGAGCTCGCAAGCTCGAGCAACTTGCAAGTTGCTAAGTAAGAACCCGCAAGTTGTTAGGAAAAAATAAAGACGATTTCTTGGAAATAATTGTATTCATAAAAAGTAGTGTGTTCAATACAATGGAATAAGCCCTATATTTATAGGGTTCAAAATAAACCTAATTCTAGGATAATTAAGGAAAACTCTACTAGAAGTCTAGAACAAGTAAGCAACTAGAACAAGTACCCTACTAGACTAAGTAATAATAAAAACCCTAATTAAATTAAATAAATATTAATCTAAAATAACAATAAAGTAAGATAAGCTAAATAGATAATTGTATCCTTTGAGGATATGCATCAGAAACAAATTATCGCTTTATGTCATTCACAAATATCCATAACTACCACTTGAGTTAGAAGATTGAAGACTTATGGAAAAACATAACACACCCAGCCTGCAGTTCTAGGAGCTTCATCACATTCACATTTCAACATCTAGGAAATGCACTCTTGTAAAGAAAATTACATTATTGTACACTTCAACTCAGTTTCAAAACAATTTACCAATATTGCCGATGCAGCAGCATATACTCAAAACCAGTCAATGATTATGGTAAAAAGTCTTTCATCTTTGTTGAAAAAATCAAGGCAAATAGATGATCTAGACTCAGCAAGACAATGCATGAACGAAGAGGCAGAATATTATTTTCAAACAGTATTTTCGTTATTATTCTCTATGATTCCTTACCTTTTTATGAATTAGAGGTCCTTCATGATCGAAAGCAAATTTTGGATTCTAGTTTTCTTGACCAATGACAGTGAAGATAAAAGCAAACAAAAGGTGTCAGAGGTGTTATGTAATTTGTGTGTGAAAAATCAACACACGTTAAATAACAAAAACAAAAAATATAGATAATGATCCCATACCTATTTATGAATGAGAGATTGTCCATGATCAGTCACAAGTTTCTGGATTCTAGATGGAAACATCGTGACATAAATGATTTCTTTTCCGGCAATTCATTCAATCTATCAACATTATCGTCTGCCCTATTTGAATATAATGTTAGCTATGAATTATGTTTAAGAAAATTAAGTTTTGGAAACTGGAGTGATGATATGAATAGGCCGAATTAGTGGTAATTGGCATGTTGTGATGACTTAGTTAACAAATAGCAATTAAATAGAATGTTTACCAACATCTTAAGGCAATAAACTCTTGAAGCTGGGCATAAAAAATAAAGCAGCTATTGCCTTGCTCGAAACTGAGAAGCCTGTCATAAATAAAAAACATAGTTGAGAAGCAATCAACTTTCAACATTTGTATCCAATGTATAATGTGTCATGTATCAGTACTGTTGAATGATAAAACTTGACATGTTTCCTATGATTGTTGGTTTTTTTGCCAACTTGGCAGCAAAGTAGACACGTCCTTCTTAGAGTTATCTGTGATTCTATGGTTTTCTCACTGATTCGTACTTCATTCTTAGAAACTAATAGCAACAATATATTGTTCAACATTTTCACTACAAAGCACAAACATTTATATATCTTCTTAAATCAGCTCTGTTATTCCAATTCCTAAACTCTATCAACATATCATCTAAAAGAAATCAAAAGCCCCATAATTTATTCAGGAATCATGCATAAATCAAATTGGTAAATCTTATAATCAATCATCAGATTACGTTCTTGTACAGAGTATCAGTGCATCTGTTTTGCTCTTTTAGTTCGAAGTAGAAAAAAGTTTCTGGTCTTCTATTAAGCTACTGTAAATAGCTATTGTGTCTAGATTTTGGTAGAAATTGGGATGCCAATCCAGTTGAATCGCAAACCTAAAACTTCAAACACATTAAAAGCTTAGTTGAAATTACGATTTGCAAGAAAAGCTCGAGCTTTGTGATTAGGATCAATGAAACTTGTGGAGAGGAAACAAACTTACATAAGCATTTGGCGGTGCCATCAAAGGCCCAAAGCTCTCTTCTATGACAGACAAATCACATAACCTTGAATGACACGTTGACGTTGAGGATTCCACAAGTGAGAATCGGAGCTAACTATTTGGGTTTTAAGGTTAAATAAGAGATTGATATCTCGTGCAAATGATGATGGACAGGAATTTTATGGCCGCAGTTTTGATTTACAACCTAGGGTCTTTGCTTTCCGTGATTCAAAGAGGAAGAAAAGAATATGATCAGAATCAATCCCGGAATTGTGCCCAAGAAATAGATAAGACAAGAAAATTCCGATCTTAATTTCAAATTCAAAATTGTTGATTGGAGTGCAAGAAGTCGTTGAATTAGGTGGGTAATTATCGAAGACAGGTAATTTGTAGACAGTACAGGGATGAGGGATGCATATGCTGTAGTGGTAACAAAATGAAAAAAGAGAGGATGAAAATGGGTAAAATAGGAATTCAAAAAATTTGTCATCCTGGGGGTACGTTGCTCTTTAAATGTTGTACAATTTGGCATCTACAACTGCGATTTCAATAAGCCATTTATATATATTTAGGAACTTTTAGACTTTTTAGAAGGTTGAAACGTGTCTATAACTCTGTAAAATTAATTTGTATAGCATGTATAATTTGTGCATGTTAATGTAGGGAGTTAATCTAAGTTTATTTTTGTATAATTAGACAGTGTTCCTGATTGAATTAACTAACTTAGTTCTTAGCTTAGAAATTAGTGGCTTATTTCTTATATGACTTATGCTAAATGTGCTTTGTTTGTATGTAAATCCATGCCAAAATTTTGATAGTCTCCCCTATAAGTGAGACGTTTTCAACTTTATAATAGATTATACATGATAATGGAGACAACATGCTGTATGTTTCAAGCCTCTTTTACACAATCTAAGGACACAACTACCTGTTTACTAATTTTGGCATATTTTTTTTAACATGTATGCCACCAAGTCACCAACCCATATAACAAAATATGCAAATTCAAGCCAGTGACAACTATGTGGAATTGACATACCTTAGAACCATAAACTTGCTTACATAATCGTCAGATTACCAAAAATTCAATGAACAAATTGCACCAAGTTTTACAAAAGCAAATTCCACACTCATAAAGGGGAAGAAATGTTCAAAATAGAGTCAAACTATAGGTGGAAAATTTGGATTGCCGACAAGCTCCAAAATTAGCCATGATCCTCAAATGAAATTGAAGCAAGTGCCTGAGATTAGAAATAACATAAAATTAGGCTCGACCACGCTTTAAATGTAAAGATATACCTAAATTTATATAGAAATTTTGATACTCTCCTCGATAAATTAGACTATATCAACATATAACAAAGTCGTGCAATAATCCATAGAGGCACAACATAAAACCAACATCCATCCTTCCGTCAATGCAAGCAATCCATGGTTTTAGCTATATGCATCTGTGACCTAACATACTCAAAAATTAAGGAAAAGTATTATCGAATGAGGAATAAATATCTGCCTTGGCAACTGCTGTCATTGAAAACTTGGCATTTTCCTTGTTTTACTTCCAAAGTTGGCTTTATGCTTCTTGAGTTCATGATGCTTTCATGACCAAACAGTTCTTAGAAAGAATACATGACTATCATGCGAACAAATAAAGTGAATCAGAAAAGGATAAAATGTGTCAAACCAAGCAATTCTCAGAAAGTAAATACAACCTTTATTAGATTTCTACAAAGTTACAACTGACATAATTTAAAGCAAAAATAAAAACCTAACAGGGGCGAATCTACTCCAGTCTCCAGAAGTCTGCTTTAGAATATATTTGACAATCACCAGAAAGGGAAATTCCAACATGGTCACTTCTAGAAAATTGACTTATGATATAGATTATGCAGTAATGCGACATTCTCCAATACCATGCTTTCTTCGAATGTCATTAAACTCCATAACAGTGGCATGTAAATTACTCAAAAGATGACAATGAATGTCCTGTTAATATCTTTGATTTTAGATACATGCATCTATTACCAATATTAACTAGCAAAAAAGATGAATTAACTTGCACACGGTCGAGTTGGGGATTCGAAGAGGGGTTCACCTTGGAGCAATACGGAGCTTCTTTCACCTTCGATGGCGGCGAGTGCACGGCTGACTGGTTGGGTTGCAAATTTCTGGGTGTTGCCGTTTTCGTTGCAAAATCCCAGTGAGCCCAGTCCTCTTGGGTTGTTGATTTCTCTCTAGAAGAAGAAACACAAGGAGAAGATGCTTACGAGGTGGAGAACTGGTGCAGAAGCTAGACCGGTATGGGTGGAGCAACGGTGGTTGCAGACTTGCAGCTTTAGGGGAATTGGCAGGGCGAAGAGAGGATATAGGTTATTTCAAATTTTGTTTGGGGGTGGGTTTAGGGTAGTGCTTAGGTTTTTTCGGCTGCGGCCCATGACAAATTGGGGGGAACTTTTATTTTAGTTGAATTTTTTATGGGTCCCACTGCCTTTGCCATCTCATCTGCTAACAAGGACCGTCCTCTCCGTGTAAGGGAGGATGCGGTCCTGCTATCATAACAGATCTGTCTCCAGGTTTAGAGACAGACAGGACCGGCCCTATGATTTCTAAGGCCCGAGGTGACCTCCCGTAATTACGCCTTCGACTTTAAAAAAATCCTTTTACCCTTAAATAAAACATATATAAAATGCAAAAGTGCAATAATATGCCATATATTAAATATAAAAGCAAATCAAAAAAAAAATTCCAAAATACTACTATATTATTACCAAAATGCATTACAACGTCTAAACATGTTACTTAAATACCATATCAATTTTAACTCATCCATGAATTTTTACCCCCGGAAAACAACAATAAAAGACTTCTCGAATGAAAAGGTTTGGTAGAAATGAATAAAAACTCAGTACTCACCTGCGTAGCCTGGACTTAATTAGATATGGATTGCCCTCGTATCCACTTGAGCAATTACAGATGTACCCCAACCTGTGCCTACCTGAATCAAGGCACTTGCTTTGGTGACTGGCAGTGGCAGAAGGAGTAGCTAGGATAGTAGCTAAGCGCAGAAGCAAAAGTGTGAGAGCACATATGGAGGGAGGGAAAATGAAATTAGCACCAAGAAAGAAACCACTAATTCATGCAATCAAAAAAGGCTCAGCAGCCAAGAAAACAAAATAACTAGACAGCCCCATGAATGATAAATACATTAATCTAAATTATCTTCTGTTTCTTCCCATATCTCTGTGACAGGGCCCTGTAACTAATGCAATTGGGAAAGCAGAAATGGAATTCTCTGCTAGGTGCAACCGCCCAAAATTTACAAGAACCAATTAAGAGGGAGTGTAAACCTTTCGGTCTTTGAAATTGATATCGGTCGTGTGTACATAAGCCAAGAAAAAAAGCAATTGCAATCATTAAATTACAATTTAAGAATTAGAAATTTATGATTTAGAGTTAGGAGAAATGAACTATAAAAGCTTGCCCGATTTAACCAGCTTACCGTTCAAAAGTCGGAACCTGGACTGAGATTGTCAGGGAAACGCTGTTGTCAAAATTGATCGATCGGTGTTCTCAGCCTCAGCTCTGTTTTAGGCCAACTTCTTTTGTTTAGGCCTGTTTATCATTTGTTGGGCCCTTCTTCTCTCCAGTTATGGCCCTGAATTCTGGGAAAAAAAGGGCTTTTAGTTAATTGGGCTCTATATAACAAATGATTCTAGGCCCTTAGAATTTTTGGGCCTGAAGGGCCGGCCTCACTCTCCTCATGGCTGGGCCGGCCCTGGAAACAGATCTGGCCGCGCGGTGTGGCCGTACAATTACATGCGGCCACATACGGCTACACTGGCTTGTATATATGGCCGTACCTTGATGACCATATGGCCGCATAGCCAGATCTATCTGTTACCTTAGAAAATTCAAGGGAGAATATTCTTTCTATAGAAAAATTGACCAATTTTGATTTTAAAAAAACATATAATTCATATAAAATATTTACAATCAAACATACACTCTAAAATTGTATAGGGTAAATTCCAACTATCGTCAACAACCTATGCATACTGTATTGCTTGGCTCTTCAACCTTTTTTTTCTTTTCCTTTTGTTACAAGGCTGGCATAGGAGAGGAGAGGAGAAGAGAGGAGAGAGAACTTAAGAGATTGATGGTTGTGGTTTGAACACAAATCTTACGTTGAAAACCTGAGCGTCCAACAATTACAACATAATTTGAACAACGACATTGTGTTTACGAAGTGTTTTTGTTTAAAAATAGAACTAGTTATTTCATCTATGCGTTGCACAGAATGATAATACCATATAATGTAAGCAATTCAAGAAGATTAAAGATGATTATATAAAAAATATTTAAGCTATATTATTTGATTGTTTATGTGTGTAAGAAAAAGTAAAATGAAGATAAAAAATAGTCTACACAAAAAACCTAAGAAAAATATTAAAGAAAATTTTTAGAGTTTGTATTAGGCTGTCATTATATACTGCACAGGAAAATATTTTACATATGATAAACATAGCTATAATAAATGATGAACGATAACACATGTATTACAATATTTATAGTAGAATTTATTGTTTGTTCATCTTTAACATAGATCATAATTTCCAAACCTTTTAAATTTATGCTCCTCGTAATATCTATATATAATTGTCTATAAGTGAACACCAAAATTTTCCACAAAATGCACATGTGATTTATTATGCCGTTTGTCCTTTTTTTTATAACTTTTGTAATATGTATTAATGATATCTAATTTTTTTAACATAAATCTTTTACAAACTAAATAGTTTAATATGTTATCATAATTTTATCAATATTTAAAGAATTGAATCGTCATGACCAATACAATTGGAAAAATTAGGAATTAGCTAATATTGGACCAGTTTGGAAAACAATCTAACAGTGTGAAATAAAGACGGAAACGGTTCACTGGCTTACAATAAATTTTTTTAATAATAATTTATTAAAATTCAGCTTAATTATACAAATAGTCCCTAACCTTTGCCTTCGCTTCGCAAATGGCCTCCAAACTTCTAATTTTGCACTAGACACCCCTAACGTTTGTGTATTCCTTCAGAGATGGCCCTTGCCACCCAATTCCATCCAAATTCTGTGTTAAAATGATGCATGATCTACACAAGACTATTTGGAATAGTTTGAAAATTTACTAGGTTTCTATTGTTATGTTACAGGTTTTCTACATGTCTTAGATGTGAACGAGGCTGAGAGTTCTTTTTCTGGTTTGGGATACTCTTTCATGTTAAGGTTGTGATTATTGAAAATATTTTTAAATTTTTGTTAGGTATTTGTTTAATTGAGAAGTTGACCTGTTGATACCGATTTGCCACGTAACTGACATGGACGGACAGGTGTCTGGAGCCAGACCGGATCAGTTTGGTCGATTCAGAATCATGTTTAAATTGGTCATCTATGACGTCGTGTAGCAGGGTTTGAGATTAGCATTTTACATCCGCTCCGGAGTTGCCAATCTGGAATGTGTGGCCAGGGTTTGCTAGTCTAGATGATGATAACGAGCGCATGGAGAACACGAAGAAGACGTTGACGGTGAGTTAGTTATTCAGACAAGACTGAACAAACATTATACTTAGTATAGTCGAACTGAGTTCATGTTTGAACAGAGTGTATAAAATCCCTAAAGCACTCTGAGACTTGTCTATAAATAAGGGCCTTGGGGTGCCATTTAAGGGAGGCTTTTTGGGCCTAGATAATAGAAATTAGAAAGAAAATTATTGCAACACATACGTTTAGTCCCGAACTCGAGTCCTAGCCAAATTCTTCCTGTTCACGAATCTGCACTTTGCTTCACTCCAATCAAGGATCCTAGTCCTACCTTACCATCCTAATTAACTTTTATTGCTGACTTGGGTTCACATCTGAGCTCACTGTCAACAATTGGTGCTAGAGGAAGGACCTCGCTTTGTGACAAGTTATGCCTGAATTAGCATACTAAACTATCTCATATATTCATCCGGCTCACGAAATGGTGAGGAAAAGACCTGCACTGAACAATCGGGAGGTAAGCCCCGCATCGCTCTGGACCAGTAGCAAAAAGTGGGTAAGGATAACCAACAAGCTCAGGTTATGCGAACTGGAAAGGTTGTGTAATGACCCACCAAAAACCGTGACCAAAAACATATTTAAAGATGAAAATATTATTTAGAGATTCAAAAATTTTTTCGGACTTATAAGACTATCGATAGTAAGACCATAAACTATCAATAGTTTGAGTTGTTAGCAGGAAAATAATAAAATAATAGGATATTTTGTAAATTTCAGCACATTTCTTGTTAGGAGGGGTGAACATTCATCGTTAGCCTACAAATAATTCTGCTAACCTCGAGTATAGCCTCCCTGAGTCAGTGTGTTGCATGGAAGCCAGCTCAACCCCTCTTACTTGAGTGAAACCACTTCATCAAAACAGTGGGCAATTACTCAGAGCCTGATCACAATTATAAAAGAACCCCACTCCATTTACAGATATTCTCGCCCAACTTCTCTCTGATATGCTAAGCTTTAATCAATTTTGAGTTTATCCTATACAATCTAAGGAAAGATCCAAGTTAAAGGATAAGCAAGTGGAGGGAGTCCTTTCTAGCCAAATAGGAGTAAATCTTTTGGAAGGTAACTGCATGGAAATGTATAGGGAGTGTTAAACACTTTTCAAATTCAAATATGCTAAGTTTTCTTGTGAAAAACCCGAAGGAAGGCTTTGATTCCTTAGCATCTTCAGAATACTATCGATACTGCAAATCTAAGTATCGATAAGCTGTAACAAAATCGAACTGCCTTTCTAATTGTAATGTTTATTGTTGTGTGTAGGTCATCACTCGCGAAGAACTTGTGATAGTGAGTGATTTCTACCCCCTATTATGTGCTTATCTATGTGTATAATATGATAATATTTAATATGTTTATAATATGATGTGATTATGATAATATTTAATTTGTTATATTCAATTTACTATGTGAAATGTTCATGGCATGAAGTTGCAGGAATTGTACAAGTGTTGCAAGATTATTGTATTATTTGCATAATCATTATGTTCCAAGCGTATTATAAGAGAGTTATGTTACTGTCAAGTAATTATATATCTTGCATGATACTAAGAATACAAGTAAGTTTTCAAAAGTAATTACCCCATGGAAGATCTTACCCATATTGACATGATGCTTATGGCCATGTTCGGAATCATATTTATGCATTTGGGAGGTTACAACAAGGTAGCCAATGACCAAATCATGTTTATATACTTGGGAGGTTACAACAAGGTAGCCAATGACCAAGTCTTGATGTTAAGTTATGTTATGATTAGTACTATCTGAACACATGACAAGTGCAAGTTTATGGAACGCTCCGGTAAGATCCAAAGTGGTGTAATTGGGCCCCCTCATGACATGTTTTCAAACTAAAAGATTTGCATGTGCAGAAGTTACTCACTGAATACTTGTATTCACGTTTTCTTCATCTTTTCAAAACTAGATGATAACTGTATGGTGGGGTGATTGAATACAAAGCTTGAATTACTTGGAAGAGAATTCCCGTTGGCACGAAGTACATGTACTGACCGAATCAAGACCTAGTGGAACGGGCATGCATCGCTAGAGTTGTATCAACGAGATTAATTATGTCACATGAATTTCAAAGCCTTCAAACTAGCGTAATCCATTTCGTGTTGTATTCACTAACCTATCGCAATAATATTCAAATTCAGTGGATAGCTGTATATATATATATATATATATCAGTAGTTAGAGATAATACTATTAATGCTCACTGTGTAAATTAAAATGACCGATTACAACTTATAACCTATTGTTGATATTAAAACTGCATGTATCGATAAACAATAGCTTAATAGGCTTTGAGTGATTTCTATGTGTTTGTAGTTGTCGATACTAATATACCTAGGGCTAGGCATCCGATCCGGAAAACCGTCAAAACCGACTCAACTGACCAGAAATGAGTCGAGTCGAGTCGGGTTGTTACAGTAAACGGGTCGGGTTCGGTTGGAAAACAAGTAACCCGACTCGGGTCGAGTCGGGTGCTGGGTTGACTCGGAGCTACCCGGGTGAACCCGGCAAACCCGATCGAGTCAACCCGACTCGGGTTCAACCTGATTTTTTTATTTTTTTGGGCTAGGTCTTTTTTCTTGTAGTGTATTTGGATATGTATTAGTAGTGTATTTGGGCCAGGCTTTTTTTCTTTCTTTTGTTTTTGTTGTAGATGGATATATATTAGTGTATTTGGGCCTTTGTAATACTAGGCCAATGGTGAGTTTTAAATTTTTTTGGGCCTCAAATGAATTTTGACTAGTTTTTTTTTATCTTGGGCCTATTGTAGGCCCAAATCGACAACCCGATCCGACCCAAGTCAACTCAAGTTGACTTGGGTCGGGTCGGTTTTGGACCCGATCCGGGTCGGCCAGGTTTTTGAAATGCCAACCCAAGTTACTGTCGGGTCGGGTTCGAGTTGGGCCCAAACCCGACTTGACCCGACCGATGCCCAGCCCTAAATATACCCGAGCATTAGTTGCTGTTGCAAATGTCTATATACATTTAGAAGTAGTAATAATCACTTGCAAGCTTAATTATAAGCTTTAATGCTAAAATGTAAGATCGAAAAATTTAATTTACATGAATCGTCCCAACACATGTGTACTTGGGGGTTTGTACATGAGTCGACTGACGCAGCACAAGCAAGCTAGCAGGTGACGCATCGCGGCGTTATACATTGAGACAGCAACAGGCCCAAAATCCTAGCCGTCAGGGCGGGGAGACTAATTCCAACCATTATGGGCAATCTCCATCTCACCAACAAGTGTCCTGTTCTGCTCGGATAGCCACCTCTGATAGCTCCATAGGACGAACCCACATTTCAATTCCCCAGGGAACGGTACAAAGCATGGGGGTGGACGAGCCCAATAGAGGGCCGATAGCATGTCTTTGACACCGCAAGTTGGTGGGGCAGATGTGGGTAAAATGGAGAAGCTTTAAAGTTGGGTGGCCGAGTTAGAGAGTCAGCAGATTGGAGTACCTCACACCCAGGAGGTTATGCCTTTTTTGCCTTTCGCCGCCTATATCTAAGCCTATCTCAACAAAGAGAAGATCAAGGCTCGTAACATCACTGCATGTGACGGAGCCATTGATCCAGTCACACATATTCACAAGTTCACTATTTGGATGGAGTTGCACGGGGTCAGTAAGTCTATTATGTGTCGAGCGTTTCCTATTACCATAGGGGATTGCGCGTATCGCTAGTTTTGAGCCCTATCTAGGGGTTCAATTCATTCTTGGTTAGACTTATCTTCTCGATTCATTGCCAACTCCATAGGATCGAAGGTCAGAATGAATCCCAAGGAAGCCCGGTTGTCAATTAAGTAGGGAAGAGAAGAAAAGTTGAAGAATTATCTTACAAGATTCAACAAGCAAGTCACAGGCACCGGCCACGTTTTTTATGATGCTATCTTAAGGTTGCTGCAAAACTCTAGACTCTGGTGGTCAATCCATCAGGATGGTCCCAAGACATATCATGATTTCCTGAACAGAGCAGAAAGACACATTGCTACTGATGAGGCAAATGCTTCTGCCTTTGGAGACAAATCTACCAAAGAGCTCGAGAGAAGGACAAGGATCGTGAGTCCTTCGGCAAGAATGAGAACTATTATAGATAAGTCGATAATCACATGGTTGATCGTTTCAAACCATATCAACCAAAACAAGAGACACCGGCCATAACCATCTGCTGAACACTATACTAGAGCCGATTTTAATGTCCTCAAGGGATAAGCACCTCTTGCTAAGGCCCAAGCCAGACCAGAAAGATTCGACACAGATGAACCCGAGTAACTATTGCAAGTATCACTACTCAACTGGCCACAAGACTGATGATTACTAGGACTTGAAGCGCGAGATACAATGGCTTATTGAGAGGGGCCACATATAGGAATACGTAGCATGACAAGGACACCAGGTCAGTTTCGCACTTGCTCCGCCAGTTCTGCAGCCTCATGTACCACGACTCCCCACCACAGATATCCACGTCCTGATTGGTGGAAATCGGACTATTGAAGGGTTACGCAACCAACAGAGAAGGTTGCTAAGAGAGGCATACTATATTTATTAATCATGCACTCTAGGGATAATCCCAGAAGAGGTGACAAGGGAATCATTCGGAATCACAGAGGTAGATACAGAAGGTGTTATTTACCCGTGTGATGATGCCATGGTTATTACCATGCCGTTATCAAGGGTTAGGGTCTATCGGATTTTTGGTTGATAATGGGAGTGCGGTAAACGTATTGTTCTTGCACAACTATCGCCGGATGGGATTAGAAGAGCATCACTTGTGGCCATATTGGGGCACTATTCAAGGTTTTACCGGACAGTCAATGACACTAACGGATCAGGTCACATAATGGTAGAGGTGGAAGATGAACCAAAGATAAGGAGAACTTTGGCAGACTTTGTGGTGATTGATGTTAACTCCAACTACAACGCGATCTTAGGACGCCCAATCCTATCTGAGTTTAAGGCAGTAACTTTTGTATATCATTATATAATGAAGTTCCCGATGACCTATGGAGTGGGGGTTGTGCGAGGAAATTAGAGGATGGCATGAGAGTGTATCCTAGATGTACTTCCCAAACAAGTTGCAATGCTCAAACGGAAAAATAGAGACCCTTGATGATCCCCTCGTCTACAACTAGGACACCAGGAGACCAGGCTGAACTAACGGAGGCACTAGTGTAAATCCCTCTGGACAAAATACGCCTAGAAGTTCAGCTCTAGATTGGGGTTGAACTGAGAGAACTAGTAAAGTCAGCCCTCATCGCTTTTCTGAAACGCAATTTAGATGTCTTCACTTGGTCATATGAAGATATGGAAGGGATACCGCTGGACTTATCATGTCATTGACTGAATGTTGATCCAACAATGAAACTGAAAAGACAAAAGCGTTGACCTCTCAATGGGGAGCGGCATGAAGCATTGGCAAAGGAAATAGCTAAGCTATTGGGCAACAGGTCTATGCGAGAAGCAACCTACCCGATCTGGGTTGCTAACCCAATTTTGGTAAAGAAAAGCAACGAATCTTGGCGTCTCTGTATAGATTTTACCGATCTCAACAAAGCATGTCCCAAGGATAGTTTCCCATTTCCGTCAATAGATCAAATAGTAGATGCAACCGCTAGGCATGAGCTACTAAGCTTTATGGAGGCCTACTCAAGTGACAATCAGATCCCTTTGCACGAACCCAATCATGAACATACCTCTTTTCATACAGACCGCGGATCGTATTATTATCATATGCCCTTCGGGTTGAAAAACGCTGGGGCAACATATCAAAGATTGATGAACAAGATGTTCACAACACAGATCGGAAAGTCCATGGAAATTTATGTCGATACATGTTGGTCAAGAGCACCAAGTCTAAAGATCACATTACCTGTCTCTAGGAAATGTTTGACATTCTCGAAGCCTATAAAATGAAGTTGAATCCCCAAAAGTGTTTATTCAGCGTCGCATCAGGCAAATTTTTAGGACATCTTATCTTATATATATTAAAGTATGATAGTTACCATATGCAGGTTTTCCCGCCAAAACAACTATCCTACATAATAATAGATCAAATTTTATATACCATTTTATTTTATATATAATATGTTATTTGTTATCCATTAGTATTTCTTATATTTATTCTATTACTTTTTAGGATATATTCAAAGATTTAATATTTCTTCAAAACTCTAATAGTTGATAGACAATTTTCAAGTGTTGGGTTATTATGCATTCTTTTTCATTTCAATTAAGTGCCTACCCGTGAGGTTGATGGTATAAGAATAATAAAATTAAATTAAATCGGCATCAAAACTTTTACTTTAATTCAATATGATATAAACCACAAGTCATAAAACCTATGACTATATCTTTAGTACATTATTAAATAATTTATTATTTTTTCTGGAAATATATATATTGGTAAAAGTTTAAGTTGAAGGGATACAATAGTAATAATATTCGATGGTGATTATTATTTAGAATAAAAATAAAAAATTCTTTTAGAGCAAAAATTTTAAGCTGAGTGGATATAATAATTATATTTGATAGTTTCACAAAAAAAAAAAATTGATGATGATGATGATTTAAAACAAAAAAAAATTCTCTTAATTCTTTTTACAGCGGAGTTGGTTGAAAATTAATGTTAGGAGTAAATCATATAGAATTTATTTTTTATTGTAATGTTGCTTCCCTTAGATCTTTTATAATAGGAGGTTGTATACTTTAAATTTTTTATAATAGATTAGTGAAATAGTGATTTCTTTAGAAAATGTATATATGAGGAAATGCGAAAAATAGTTTTTCTAAAAATATGTGGTGGTGCAAAATAAATATGTGGAAAAGAATTTATTTTGATAAATGAATATCAATTACACTCTAGTATACATAAGTAAAATGTGGGTGTAGGGTAATTATGGAGTTATATAAATTCCATATGCTCTTTTTTTCATACTTTCTTGATTTCCATACTCAACACGAAATTATTTTTGTGTTTAAAAAAATTCTTCTTTCTTACTTTTATTACTTAAGAGTATTGTTCATGAATGGCAATTTAATTAGCTTTATGCTAAGTGAAAATATTATACGTTTTAATTTGATCCTACTTACATATATTAGTAATATATGTATATGAGTGAGTAGTACGCAATAAAATTGTGATTATTTAGTTTTTCAAATTACCGCGAATTTTTTTCCCTGTTAATTATTCTATTCCGTGCAACACACGGGTGTAAAACTAGTATAGTCAATCATGGGGATCGAGGCCAATCCTGATAAAATTCAGGCTCTCATTGACATGAAACCACCAAACAGATTAAAGGAAATGCAAAAGTTAACCGGAAGAGTGGCAACCTTGGGCTACTTTATTACGCGCTCAACAGATAAGTGCAAGCCATTCTTCGATATCTTATGTGGGAACATAGATTTCTTCTGGACAGAAGAGTGCCAAGCGACATTTGATGCCCTGAAACAACATATGGTCACGCCTCTGATTCTATCCAAACAAGAGAATGTGACATCCTGACATTGTACCTGCCGTATCAGAAATAGTAGTAAGTTCAGTCCTAGTTAGAACAAAGAACGATATTCAAAAACATGTGTGCTACATCAGCTAAGCAATGAAGGAAGCAGAGCTCCGATATCCATCCATGGAAAAATTAGCTTACGCACTCCTGGTCTCAACCAGGAAACTGAGGCCATACTTTTTTACAGCGTAAGGTGGAAGTTCTTACCAATTATCCTTTGCAGCAAGCCCTATAGAAGCCAGACACTTTAGGAAGGATGATGAAATGGTCTATGGTACTGGGGCAATTTGATATTCTTTTCAAACCCCGAACAGGCCATAATAGATTTGTGGTTGAATTCACTCAGCATGTCGAACCGGTGGTTGAGCAAAGTGAACAGCGGGAGATGTTTGTCATTGTATCAGCAAACAAATCTTTTTCAGGTACTAGGATAGTCTTAGTACGACTGGCTCTTCCGATCTCTGGCAAGCCTACCATTTCGGGCTCGCAACTGCAAATGATGAAGCATAATATAAAGCACTCCTCATGGGGTTAAAATGGCAAAATCAATAGGCATCGCTAAGCTTATGGTCAACGTCGACTCCCAGTTAATTGTGCACCAAATAGATCGGAAGAGCATCGTGAGCCAAAGAACCTCAAATGTTGAAATACTTCACAAAAGTCAGAATGAAACCAAGGGTTTCATAGCCTTTGAATTGCGTCAGTTGCCAAGATCAGCAAACAGCCAAGCTGATGCCTTGGCAAAATTAACGATCAGCCCAAGAGCGGACCTTATCAACAGCGTGCCAATAGGAAGGATAGAACGCTTTGCTTTTGCTTAGCCTGAACCAATACTCAACATGGCATTGAGTCCCATCGACTAAAGAGTGGAGTTAATTCAATATCTTAAAGAATGGAATCAGCTAGACGATGGGCTTAGAGCTTGTCAGCTAAGGATCAGAGCAGCTCGGTTTGCATTGATAGGTGATGAATTATACAAGATAGAGTGCTCTCAGCCTTTACTTTGCTGCCTAGATGAGGGAAGCTGATTATGCCCTCAGAGAAGTCCATCATGGAATTTGTGGCAACCATTCCGGGGGATAGGAGCTAGCTTTTAAAATACTTAAACAAAGATATTACTGTTAAAAGTGATGCTATCGAACTTGTTCCGATCTCAGATTGTCAATTTTTTGCACTTGATAACAAGTCTGGGCTCCTTGGCCGTTTGCGTAGTGGGGAATCAATCTGACTGGACCCCTTCCCTCTGGAAAGGAAGGTCGATTATTTCACCAAGTAGGTGGAGGCCGAAGCTTTGGCCATGATTACTTAACAGAAGACAATAAACTTTGTCTGGAAATCTATCATTTGCCACTTTAGGATCTCCCATACATTGATCACAAACAATGGTAAATAGTTTGAAAATGCCAAATTCAGAAAGTTTTGCTAGCAGCTTTGGATCAAAAAACTTTTATGCGTTCAGCATCATCCCTAGACAAATGGCCAGGTAAAGGTACTCTGGTCTTACCACACTACCCAACAAACAGCAATCCCTTTCTCAATGGCCTATGGCACAAAAGCAATAATCCCGCTTGAAATTAGTATTATGTCCTATCGAGTCCAACATCATGATTCCAAGAGGAATGACCAAGCCCTCTTGACCGAACTGGATCTACTAGATAATAAGTGACTCTTGGCGGACCTCAAGAATGCTGCCTACAAATAGCACAATGCTCGGTACTATAACCGCAAGGTTAAACTCAAGAAGTTCGAGATGGGAGAACTGGTTCTCAAAAGGGTGCATCCCGTTCCAACGGTGTTACAGAAACCATGGAAAGGGCCACGATGCGTTACTGAAGTCCTATCTAACAGAGCCTATCGCTTGGAATACCTAAATTGGAAGTGTTTAGTGCACCCCTAGAATGTGGAACATCTTAAAAAATACTATCAGTATGTAGGAATATGGTGTATCATGATATGTTTTACGCTAGGGTGATTGAATGTTAGATGTAGTCACACCCCACACTAGCCAGAACTACTTTATTACTTCCAATCAAAGTCATTTCGCATCCAAATTTGTTGCTTGTTTAATAGATCTTATCCACAAGGCTCGCTGAGCCCAATCAGGGAATTCAATTTCCTAGGCTGGATAAGCCCAACTAAAGTACTAAATCCGCAAGATCTCATCTACAAGGCTCACTGAGCCCAATTAGGGAACTCAATTCCCTAGGCTAGATAAGCCCACATGGGGTACTAAAGCCCTAGGATCTCATCCACAATCACAAGGATCATTCAGCCCAATTAGGGAACTCAATTCCCTAGGCTGGATAAGCCTAACTGGGGCATTAAAGCACTCTGATCTCATCCATAAGGCTCGCTGAGCCCAATTAGGGAACTCAATTCCCTAGGCCAGATCAGCCCACAACTGGGGCAAATGCGCCCTAGGTTAGACCAAAAAGCTTGTTAAGCCCAATCGGGGAATGCAATCCTCTAGGTCTAATTAACATATGATAGACGATATAGTTCTAAAATCTACTACTCTGCCAAGGCAACTTACAAACATACAAAGAATCTGAACTCAGCCCCTTGTGACCTACCTCAGATTGGGGCAAAGATAGGAAAGAAGGCTACAAAATACACTCAAAAACCCTGATCGACCGAAAAGAACCGATTAGGCATCGTAAAAAATAAGTAAAGAAACGACGTTTGGGCAACTTGATAAAAACCGATTTTGATCGGCCGCAAAAAGTTGATCAGGACTACCACAGGATAGGCCTCAAATGAGATTTGGAGAGACATCGAAACATGATCCTGATCTGTCATAACTAACCGATCTGGAGTTGTGTGACGATATGTGTAAAAGTGATTCCTGAAATGTACTCTTGATTTGACATTTTAAACGAACACTTTATCTGGATCGAAATTAACCTAACCATTTATGCAAAAACATACCAAATTAATCCGAATTGAGATCAGATGAAATTCAAAATTGTAGTCAGTGACAAATACTTGTTGCTTCTTGTTTAAAATTTTAACAATGTTTTATTTTAGTTATGAAATATATTGTTCAATACCTCAATCATAAGTGTGAGGTTCGGATTGGGAATGACCCGTGATCAGATAATACTTACCGATCTCAGCTCCACAGTTACGCGTTTAATTAAGTTAAATTGAGATTGGCCTGGAATGGCCGATCCGAATGACAGCATTGATGATTAATAATATTATATTTAGGCCTAGATAAGGAATCAAAATTCAAGACACAACAGTAGCGATATTCTTAGTTCAATCAAACAAAATAATGTCCATATCGGGCAAGGTTAAAAGATAAGAAAGGAAGCACGTAAAAGCTAAGTTCATTCCTTCTCCAGATCCGCAGCTTCTTCTTGCCCAGTAGGATCAGCTTCCTTTGGTTTGTCTTCTGATCCGGCCTCCTCTGGAACATCTCCGGACCGTCTACGTCGACGTCACTTTGAATATGAATGACAAGAGTACGGACTTCAGCATCTTCAGGGGCAGATCGGAAGAGCACACGTCTGCTCTTCTTTGACCATCCTGGATCGACCTCCTTTTGAGCGGCAAAGTTGAGCTCGTGTTTAGATCTTAGCTCTTCAAATTTCTTTTCAGAGGAGCTGAGATTGTAGTAAGGTAGCAGATTTTTCACTTTCTGAAGCATGTCCTTTTGCCCTAAAATGAATGATGAACAATGAAACATCTTAATAATTTAATAGACACAATACAACTAGAGGTGAGAAGACTGTAAGCAATGCATTACTTATATGAGGTGAGAAGACTGTAAGCAATGCATTACTTTAGTAGCGAATTTGGATGGAGTTGGATGGCAAAGGCCATCTCTAAAGGAATCAAATGATAGGGGTGTCCAATGCAAAAATAAAAGGTTATGAGCCATTTGCAAAGCGAAGGCAAAGGTTAGGGGCCATTTGCGTAATTAAGCCATTAAAATTTTGAACTCTATGAAAACTTAAGAATCATAAGCTAAGGCCTTATTATGCATAATCCTTCTCCAAGTAGCTTAATATAAGCACACATCCTTAATTCTTTTTACTAAATAATCAATGTAAGATTCTTTTCCTTTGCCCAAACTCACATTTTCCGATGGTCCTTAAGCAATAATAATTGATCGTTCATGTGTGCGTAAAGAAAAACAATAATGGTGCTACCCATAATACCATATCTTTCATTAAATACGATAAAAAATGGTCTAAAAAATCTAAGGAAAACGTTGAAGAAAATTGTGAATACCGGAACTAATCCGGAAAATAATTCGACTGTATGAGATAAAGAAGGATACGGTTCGCCAGCTCACAATAAAATTTTTTGAATAATGATATATTAAAATTTTAAACTTTTTGAAAGTTCAAAACCTTTAAGTTAAGTCCATGTTATGTATAACTCTTCTCCAAATAGTTTAATATAAGTATATATCCTCAATTCTTTTCACTAAATAGCTTATGTGATATTCCTTTTATATCCCCAAAGTCACATTTTCAATGCCTCTTAAAAAAAGAATAAAATTTCAATCTTTTTTAAATAGTAAAGATTAAAAAATTATAAAATTGAAAGTTCTTTTTACACATTATTTTAGCAAAAATTAATTATTTCAATTATTTACTTAAAATTGGTCCAATGACCTTGAACCATTAGCGTTTTCGGTTCGATGACCAGCCCAGTTTTTTGAACATTTGTGAATACTGAAATTAATTTGAAAAAAATTCAACAGTGTGAGATAATCTGAAAAACAATCCAATAGTGTGAGATAAAGACGGATACGATTCACTGGTTCACAATAAACTTTTTTAATAATGATCCATTAAAATTTTAAATTTTTTGTAAACTTAAGGCCTATAAGCTAATGCCCAATTATGTATAACCCTTCTCTAAGTAGCTTAACATAAACATATGTCTTCAGTTTTTTCACTAAATAACCAATATGAGATTCCCTTTTTATGCCTAAAATCATATTTTCAATGGCTGTTGAACTATGATATTTAATCATCTATGTGTGTATAAAGAAAAACAATACAGGTGCTACCCATAATACGATATCTTTCATTAATAAAGATAAAAAACTATCTAAAAAAAAGAATCTAAGGAAAATATTGAAGAAAATTTGCGAATACTGCAACTAATCTGGAAAACAATCTGAAGGTATAAGATAAAGACGAATACAGTTCATCGATTCAAAATAAACTTTTTTTTCACAATAATGATCCATTAAACTTTTGAACTTTTTGGAAGCTTAAAGCCCATGAGCTAAGGCCTATTATGCATAACCCTTCTCTAAGTAGCTTAATATAGGTATATATCTTCAGTTTTTTCATGAAATAACCCATGTAATATTCTCTTTCTATAACCAAAGTCACATTTTAATAGCCGTTAAACTATAATATTTGGTTATTTATATGTGTGTAAAGAAAAATAATATAGGTGCTACCTATAATACGATATCTTTCAATAATGAAGATAAAAAATTGTCTACAGAAAAAAATAAGGAAAACATTGAAGAAAAATTTGTGAATATTGGAACCAATCCGGAAAATAATCCGAATGTATAAAATAATAATCCGAATGTATACGATAAAGACAGATACGGATCACCGATTCAAAATAAACTTTTTTTTCAATAATGAGTTGTTAAAATTTTTAACTTTTTGGAAGTTTAAAGCGCATAAGCTAATGTCCTATTATACATAACAACTCTCTAAGTAGCTTAATATTAGTATACATTCTCAATATTTTTACTAAATAATCAATACGAGATATTTTCTATACCCAAAGTCATATATTTAATGACTCTTAAAAAAGAAATAAAATTTTAACATTTTTTAAACAGTAAAGATAAAAAAGAAATTATAAAATCGAATGCTCTTTTTTCACACGATTTTAAGCAAAAATTAATTTATTTCGATTATTTAATTAAAATCATTCCGATGACCAGAATAGTTAGCTTTTCCGATTCGATAACTAGTCTGGTTTTTCTGAATATTTGCGAATATTAAAATTAATTCAGAAAACAATCCACCTCCCATTTCTAGCAGCAAAATGGGGGATTCATCCCCCCCATTTCTGCAGGAAATGGCAGCCATTTGGCTGTCATTTTCGGCAGCATTTTGCTGCCAGTAATGGCGGCAAAATAAGGAGATTCACCCCCCTTTTCTACCGCCAGAATGGACCATTCCGGCTGCTGCCGCCGGCAGGTAAGGGAGACGTGGGGTGAGGATGGGGTGGGTGGGTTTTTTTAGCTTTTTATTATTTTTAAACATTTTAAAAAAAAAGTTTAAAATGTTTATAGGGGTATAATCGTCATTTTGATAAAAATTTGGCTGAACAGTAGAATTAGGGACGATTTGTGTGCATTTTTGAAAGGTTGGGGGCTGTGGGGTGTCTTAAAAAAGGTTGTAGACAAAACCGATTCTTAACCCAAAGGTTGGGGAGGATTTGTGAAATTAACCCTTTTCAATATGATCTATTAAAATTTTGAACTTTTTAGAAGGTTAAAACCCATAATCTAAGGCCCTATGATGTATAACTCTTCTCTAAATAGATTAATATTGTCATATATTCTCAATTCTTTTTACTAAATAATTAATGTGTGATTCTTTTTCTATTTTTAAAGTCATATTTTCATTGGCTCTTAAAAAAAGAATAAAATTTCAGCATTTTTTTAAACGGTAAAGATAAAAAAAAATTATAATATTGAATTTTTTTTCTACGTTATTTTAGGTAAATATTAATGTACGTTATTTTAGGTAAATATTAATGTACTTCAGTTATTTAATTGAAATCGGTCCAATGACCTTGAACCTTTAGTTTTTCCAGTTTGATGACCAGTCTGATTTTCTAAATATTTACGGATACTGAAATCAATCTGGAAAGCTATCTAACAGTGTGAAATAAGGATAGACGTGGTTCACCGGCTCACAATAGATATTTTTCCCAATAATGATCAACTAAGATTTTGAACTTTAAGAAACTCTAGGCTCATATGCTTAGGCCCTATTATAAGCCCTTCTCTAAGTAGCTTAATAGATAGGTATACATGAATTATTTTTACTAAATAACCAATGTGAGATTCCCTTACGTTCGACGACTCTTAAAAAAGGAATAAAATTTCAACATTATTTTAGCCAAAAATTAATTTTGTTTTTAATTATTTAATTAAAATCAGTATGATGACCTTGAACTATTAGTTTTCTGGTTTGATAACAGGTCCGATTTTATGAACATTAGCGATTACTAGAACTAATCAAGGAGCTATCTGATGGTGTGAGATAAAATTAAGAAAATTGATGAAAAATAAAATTGCTCAAGATAAGGAGTGGGAAGTTTAAATGTAGAGCGTGAGAGATTTGAGAAAGTTTTTAGATAAGAAGGAAAATGTGGATAATGAAAGAGAGATACTTCTAGATAAAATGAAATCTAATTTGGTGACTGGAATTAAAAATTGGAAACTATAGTGATAATAATAAGCAAATCAAGGATATCTATAAACAATATAAAAAAAAAGGGGAAATGAAAGATAAAAGGGTAATCTATAAAGTTGTAATAAACTAAAAAGATAAATAAACTTAAAAAGTAAAAGAGAGATTTCCAGAAATGGCGAAAAGTCACTATGTGTTGTTGAAAATGGCGAGAAAAAATTATAAGTCCAAATATAGCAATATTCATTACAATGATGCATATACCCCCGATTTCCCTTATTTCTATTTAAGGTAAGCGGCTTGATTCACATCAAGGCAATTAGACTTGTCATGGATATTTTGAAAATGTGAAACTTTCTACATAAGCTTAGCTTTGAACTGAGCCCAATGTGCAAAGCAAATCCACGGACTTGAGGATGAAAGCAAGCATTTGGGATGTGGTTTGGAAGATTCCCGACCTGAGCTTCTGAGACAAGAACGCTATCCGATATGCTTCAAACTACCATTCTGCTCCAAACTTCTACACTATTGCAGCCTAATCATAGGTCAACCGAGTCCACTTCCTGCACTAGAGTTTGGTCTGTGATTGTTCAGGTGACATCTCCTAATCTCTCTTTTTCTCATTCAACCTCATTGTTAACCTACATTCATCTTCTCGCCATATGTGTGGTGGATCATAAGTTTGACATTATGTTAAATTAGGGTATATGGGAAGTAAAATAGCTGGTTAGATAATGTTAAGCCCTTTTACATTGTATAAAGCAGCCAACGGAGCGGGCAATGGCCATTATACTAACCTCGTCGACTAGTTAAAATGTACACAACTCTGATTTATGTTGAATGTAATCAGTTTAGGCTTATACAAACCCTTTGACTAGAGCCTAGAGTATATGGTTTGATGCTACACCAATTTTGAAATTCTAAAGAAGATTATACGCTGCAGCAATAATGAATGTATATAGACTCTAGATCATAGCATACGTACGGAGAACGTGGATAGTTCAATTTCAGTGTTATGTGAAACTACCTAGACTCTAGAGAATAAAGTCTAGACAACATTGTGTGATCCTGAATTAATAACTGATGTATCATCATTATCTAGACTATAGACCATAACATACATCGTACACGAATGGTGACTGCCATTTCAATACTGTGAAATTATATGGACTCCATATGGTAAAGTTTAGAGTTAATTGTAAGTTACAGCCTCATTAACATCATTAGTATTTGTATTGTTCTCCATTATCAAAGTGATGGAGACCCACTACAGGTTCATTGTAACGCATAACGGGCAATTTTCAAAGAGGCCCAATAGATGGAGCTTGGAAGGAATATATACTACTTCTCTTCTTGTACCAGTCAATATCACAATTGGCTCACTTCATTATGTAGTAAAGCAAAGGCTTAACTTTGACAATTCAGATGAGATTTAGCTAAAATTGTAACTCTTCGAAAGTTACAATTGTCTTCCCTGCAAATATCTCTTTCTGAACTGCTTTTTCTTTAAAAAGGACTCATACTCCTCTCTAGTTGGCTCCGAACCATAGCGAAGTCGAATGACAAGGGTAAACTCAACAATGATGAATCTCGTTAACAGGCCATTGATCTTGAACCAGAATTCATTTCTTTTCTTGCACAGCACCATCCTTGGGAAGAGCTCATGGACCAAGGCACTAGAAAATTTGATCATTAACAACTCAACTAGGGGGCCGAAGCATGAGAGTTTAAATTCCTCGACGTTGTCCTTGCTCAAGCCAGTATAGATTTTCTTAAAAAGCTTGAAGGCTAACAACTGGGTGATCTTCGCAGTGCACCTCTCATTCTCATTGACCAAGTAGTGAACTTCTTCTATCATGCAGATAACACAGGCAAACAATTAACCCTTCAACACATAACTCTAATAAAGTAGTGAGATAGAACCACGTGTGCTAATGCAAAACAACCTAGAAAAGATGATATAATGCAAGTTTAATATGTATTATAACATCATATAAGTAGCCAGTGATCGATCGCTATAGATTGATTATAATACGGTCTGTGACATTAGTTTTATGTGAGGTACTGGATACCTAATCCATATGCACTACTTTAACAAATGTAGTTAAGTTATGCCACACTAAGTTAGTTGTAATACAAGGGAGGAATAAGGCATATATTGGAGTGCAACAAGCCTTCTACTAAATCTCCATTTGTATGAACAACTTCTACGTGCCGACTTTGCATGAGAACAACCAATGTTTGAAAATCATTTACTATGTCCTTGGCATGCCTTAACAAGCAATGTTTGAAAATCATTTACTATGTCCTTGGCATGCCTTACCATTGTAATTCAACAATAACCCGCAGTTTGTAGTCCAATAGTAACATGTTGTTATAGTGCTCTCTATTTTAAAATAGAATAGAATTTATGCAAGTATTTCACATAACCAATATGTATTAACAATAGTCAAGAACTCTGTTTGTATATCTACGTAAAACAAATCTAGAAGACTAGAATCCATAAATGAGTCAACAGACAGAAGCAAATTGTTGTTAACTTGTGACTGTAAACAAACCAAACCGGAGTTGTGTACCCTAAATAGATATTTTCCCAACACTTACTCCATAATTTTTACATGTTTAAAGAGCGATTAACTTGCTATGTTCCTCTATTATGCAAGGATGATTATGTATCTTGTTCCAGTACTAATCACGAAGAGTGACGCTATTTAGTATCACTGGTGCTTGGCACCATATCAAGGTGGCATTAAATGATAGGTTGAATTAAATGGGTAATTTATGTATTCATTTATTCCACTTATCATTTAATACCACATTAGATGCTATCTAGACTGGTGCCAAGCACCACTGGTGCTACATAACATTATTCAATCACGAATACTTTCAGTTAGGAATATCTCATCTAGTGACTATCTTTCATTTTTTTTTATATTCCCCATGAGAAGTATTTATCATTAATTGATATTTCCTCTTTCTAGATTGAACTCCATAACTAATGCTAAGAGCCACTACTGTCTACACGTGTTAACCATAGGACTAAGCATTTGACCACCAAATTCATATTGACTTATATTTAAGGTCTACGTACTTTGATAGTTTTGTCATAGCTTTCAATCTAGAAATCAATTTACCTACCCTTCCAAAAGATGTAGCTTATACTTTATACTTATTTTTCAAACTTTCAACAAGTAAAGGAGGGGAAAGAACTGTTTAATGGTAGTTGTCTCTTTTTATCAGCAAATACCAAGCTCAAGAATCTCTGTAAAATGTAAGCATGACTATAGTACCTAGATCCTAGGTTCCAGATGTTCCTTTTACATACTTTATCTCTCATAGCTAGTAGTTGGAATAGTGTAGAATTCCAGAGGATTAGGGTAAGCAAATCTACAAAACTCAACAGAGTTGTGTGTAGAAAATACAGATGCCATTTATATCATCACTTATATAGTTTTTTTTTAATTGCAAATGCAAAATTCATAACATCCATCTCTAGACTATATCATCCATACATAGGCCATTGAAACCCACAAATGACCATGACAGAAGACTAATTACACAACAAAGGCTGAAATTCCCAACAACAAAAGCTCAATACACAGCAAGAAATTAGATCCATCGCAGACAGCTAAGGGCAAGTACTTAAACATACGAAAATACTTGAAATAACACAGTTTTTAATCATCAAAGCACAATTAATCACATAAAAAATTGGGTTCAGCAAAAAAAAAAAAAATGGTCCCCCTTTCCGTCTACCAAAACAATCGCCAGAAATAAGGGTGTAGTTACCATTTACTGGCATAACCTAACCACACAATAGGTAAGGAGTGAGAAACCCACTATGGCTACTGGAAGGCGGTGTCAGAAAATTACTTTCGTTAACTGATTAGCAATTATGCGATGTACAGTTAACCGTATGCCCAATTTAAGCATGTCTCTCTCAATTAACGCACTGCATATAGCAATTGATTTCGAATGGAATCTTCTTCTCCATTTGATGCTAACCTCATGTGCAATGGAAAATGGAGTTTTCTTCTCCGTTTCACACCTAGATTGCATTTTGTTGAGGGCTAGATCCTAGGTTCCAGATGGTCCTTCTATACACTTTATCTCTCATAGCTGGCAGTTGGAGCAGTGCAGAATTCCAGTGGATTAGGGTAAGCAAATCTACAAAACTCAACAGAGTTGTGTGTGGAAAATACAGATGTCATTTATATCATCACGTATATAGTTTTTTATTCCAGATGCAAAATTCCATAACATCCATCTCTAGACTATATCACCCATACGTAGGCCATTGAAACCCACAAATGACCATGACATAAGACTAACTAAAGGCCGAAATTCCCAACAACAAAAGCTTAATACGCAGCAGGAAGCGAGACCCATCATAGACAACTAAGGGCAAGTACTTAAACATATGAAAATGCATGAAGTAACACAGTTTTTAATCATCAAAGTACAATTAGTCACATTAAAAATTGGGTTCAGCTAAAAAAAAAAAAAAAAAAAGGAGGTTCTCCCTTCCGTCTACCAAAACAATAGCCAGAAATAAGGATATAGTGACCAGTGACTGGCATAACCTGACTACAGAGCAGGTAAGGAGTGAGAAACCTACTATGGCTATTGGAAGGCGGTGTTATAAGATTATATTCGTTAATCGATTAACAATTATGCAACATACAGTTAACCGTATGCCCAATTTAAGCTTGTCTTCCTCGATTAACACACTGCATATGGCAATTGATTTCGAATGGAATCTTCTTCTCTGTTTGATGCTAACTTCATGCGCGACGGAAAATGGCGTTTTCTTCTCTATTACACACCTAGATCGCATTTTGTTGAGGGCTAGATTGTGATAGCCTCAATCTCACATCGCTTGGGTAGAGAAAGTGAGACCAGTTTATAAGCGAAGAGATCCACTTTTTCTGACATGAGGCCTTTTGGGGTAGAAGCCCAAGAGCAAAACCGTGAGGGCTAGGCCCAAAGCGGATAATATCATGTCAAAATAGAGCGGGTCATTACAGATGGTATCAGAGCAGAGCCCAACCGAAAGTGTGGCCAACGAGGACGTTGGGCCCCCTTAGGTGGGGTGATTGTGACAGCCTCAATCCCACATCGCTTGGGTAGAGAAAGAGAGAGCAGTTTATATGCCAAGAGACCCACTCCATCTAACATGAGGCCTTTTGAGTGAGAACTCAAGAGCAAAACCATGTGGGCTAGGCCCAAAGCGGACAATATCATGTCAAAGTGGAGCGGGTCATTACATAGATCCTAGGTTCCAAATGTTTCTTCTATACACTTTATCTTCCATAGCAGGTAGCGGGGGCAGTGTAGAATTCCAGTGGATTAGGGTAAGAAAATCTACAAAACTCAACAGAGTTTTGTGTGGAAAATACAGATGTCATTTATATCATCACGTATATAGTTTTTTATTCTAGATGCAAAATTCCATAACATCCATTTCTAGACTATATCACCCATATGTAGGCCATTGAAACCCACAAATGACCATGATAGAAGACTAATTATTCAAAAAAGGCTGAAATTCTCAACGATAAAAGCTTAATACACAGCAGGAAACAAGACCTGTCGTAGACAACTAAGGGCAAGTACTTAAACATATGAAAATACATGAAATAACACAGTTTTTAATCATCAAAGTAAAATTAGTCACATATAAAATTGGGTTCAGCCAAAAAAAAAAAAAATTCCCCTTCCGTTTATTGGCATAAGGGTGTAGTGACCATTTATTGGCATAACCTGACCACAGAACATGTAAGGAGTGAGAAACCCACTATGGCTACTCGAAGGCGGTGTCAGAAGATTACCTTTGTTAACCAATTAGCAATTATACGATCTACAATTAATTATATGCCCACTTTAAGCCTATCTCCCTCAAGTAACGCATTGCATATAGCAATTGATGTCGAATGGAATCTTCTTCTCCATTTGATGCTAACCTCATGCGCGACGGAAAATGGAGTTTTCTTCTCTGTTTCACATCTAGATCGTATTTTGTTGAGGGCTGCTTGAGTTTCTTTGTGCAGGAGTGGTTTCTTGATTTTGAATTCCCAGAGTAAAGGAGTTTCTTTGTACAGGAGTGGTTTCTTGATTTTGAATTCCTAGGCTGACCAGATGAGATGTTTGCGTACACAGGAAATAGATTCATTTACTGTGTTGGTTAGAACAAGAAGGAGGTATTCATCAATGTCTAAAACCAAAGGTATTTTCGTCTGTTCAGGAGTAAATTCTTGCTACAGTTGAACTTTGTGAAAAATGACATTTTTGGCTTTCGCTACATGGAATTTGAACTTTGTGCAATTTTTCCAAAGTAGAATGGAAATCAATGGCCAAGATTAGTAGATTAAACTAACCAAGATGAGATATCTAGATTTAGTAAGAGTGTGTTTGATTGGTAAGGATTTTCCATGGAAAATGGAGTTTTCTACCTAAATTCCTATTTTTGTGGTGCTTGATTTGTATTTTTTCCATGAAAAATATTTTTCATGTTTCGGTGATATGACCACATTTTCCTTGAAAACAAAATATATATATATATATTTTTTTTTCTATAGGTGGTATGGGTTTTTTGTTTTTTAGGTAATTCGTATTTTTTCTCGGGAATTTCACTTTTAATCAAAACACGTTGCAATTCATTTTTTTATGGAATTTAATTACCGGTAATTTAATTGACAGGAAAATATTTTTTTTCAACTAAATTTCATGCTTAAAATCAAACGTAGTGTTTTTCATGGGAAAAAATAAAACGAAAACTATCCTACTTTTGTGTATATATATACATTATATTTATATCTATATCCATAATATATATATATATATATTACATATCCATAATATTAAAGGAAAATTCTAGTTAGACAAAAAGAGTGACAAAAAAATGATAAAATTGACACGTGGATTATGTGATAAGTGTTTATGTAAAAGTGATGTGATGTGTTGAAAAACAGGATTGTGTTATGTGTCAGTTTTGTTACATTTTTTGTATATATGTTTGTTCAAATAGCACACTCTATTAACAACGTGTTTGGTTAGACTACTAGATTATAATCTGCCAAACGATATCATTTCATTGGTTTCACTTTTTTCAAAAAGTCAACAAGTAAAAATCTAGCCATAATTGTTTACTTTTTAAACAAAATAACTAATAAAATTATTTCACGTAATAGATTATAATCTAACTAAATAATCTAATAATTACCAAACACTAAATAATCTAATAGTTGCCAAACACTTTGTAAATTATTATGTGAGAATGAATGATTGACGGAAATGATTTGCGTTGAAATGCCATTTTTGGAGGTTTATGGGCCAAAATTTTGCGTCAATCCTAATAATTGAGTCCGAGTTCGGGTCGAGTTCCGTTACGGTTTGAAGGACTGCATTTCCATTGACATTTTCAACGAGTGGCGCTCGACTGGCCAGTTGCCCCTAAACACATCATCCAGAATCCAATTTTCCCTCAAAAAAATCTCAGCTAGAAAAATTCGACATAGATATTTTTCAATTGCCATAAATAACACAAGGTCAAAAAAGGAGAAAAATTTCGCCATGAAAGCTCTTCAAGCATCTACATTTTATAGTATTGGATTCGGAATTTCAAGCGCCGCTCCTCCTACGAGGCCTTCCCGCCAGCTTAATGTGATCTTTTCTAAAGGTAATTCTACTCTGTTTTCCTAATAATCAGGATTTTGTTTTTCCAGAAAAGTAGTGAGTATTTGGATTTATTTTTTCTGTTGGATTTGAAGTCGAGCCGACCGAGAAATCGGTGGAAGTAATGAGGAAGTTCTCGGAGCAGTATGCTCGGAGGTCCGGCACGTACTTCTGTGTGGATAAAGGGGTGACTTCAGTTGTTATCAAGGTATCACATAATTCCTATATATATATATATATATTTCTACTTTTTATTGTCTAAAAGATTTTAGGAATGAGATTATTTGGGAAGTGAGAGTAATTCGGCAATCATGGGAATGGTGATTGGGAATCGAGGTTTAAATTTGGTGTTTCAAACTAAATAATCAAATTTGTTGCTAGTAATTATTGTAATGCTTGTTACTAGGAATTCTCAGACTCTTTTTTTAAATAAAACTAAGGAGGCTAGGCTAGTTTTGTTGAAGGGTTATATTAGTGCCGGCGCTCTTGATGGCACTAATCAGAATTATGCACTTGCTCTAATCAAATCATCTCGCTAAACCTGGGATAAATTGTGAACATTGTTCTATGAGTAACTATTGGTGACAGCACCTGTTAATGTGGTAATATAGGGAGCCAGTGAGCCACATGTGATTCCTTTAAATGGACTTATCGTTAATCCTACTTAATCATGGTGATAATTAGTTGTGGTGATAGCTGGCATTGTGCTACTCATGTGGCAAAAATTACTCATAACAAACACGCTGATTCAGCACAGCAATAAACACAGCTCTTCTGGAAAATTATTACTCTTTCAAGTTTATATGAGGGCTCATCAGCATATTCAGTTGTCATGTTATGTTTGACAAAAAGAATAACCTTCGTTCCTGTTTTGTTTCATAGAGGGTTTTTATCTGAATTTAATCATACACCAAAAATGACTTGCTGCAGTGCCATTTCTAACTTCACCCCAGACAGAGAGAATAGATTTTATCATATGGGAGGGTCTTAATTTTTCTGGTAACTGACATCCTTTAGAGTGAAAATGTTTGTGAACGCAATATGAGTAAAGAGAAGTGGAGACATGGAAAGCAGGAGATAGAAAGGGAGGAAGAATTAGATAAGCTGAAGAAAAGGGAGAAATAGGGAGTTTGGCCAGTTAATCCAGCACCTTTATGAACATCCATTGAAATTCTGGCTACCAGCTTCCTTGGGTAGTTCCAGAAGTAGAAGTAATGGAGAGGAGAGGAAATATCATATTTAATTCACAATCAAAATGATTAGATTGCAAAAGAATGACCCTTTTTATATAATGTTTTCAGCAAAAAACAATTAAGCTGGAAAATTATTTATGAAAACCAAATCTAATAAGAAAACAATAAAGCTTAATGAACTCCAAATGGCTCCCTTGTGATGTGGCGATGCAGACTCTTTTTCTCAAAATTAATAAACGATAGAAGAGGCATAATCAAATCCATAAACCACCTAAAACCAAGTTTAAAACGAGCAGCACTATTTTTCTACCTTTTGTCATACGTTCAAGTGGAGATTCTCAAGGAAGGTGAACTGAACAAAAGACCTGCAACTCACCTACACATGCAAGGAGATGCAATTACTTTTTC
>CAVNYN010226779.1:0-24660 GCA_963692815.1 Nyctanthes arbor-tristis
CATAGTATATCTAAGTTCATTTAGATTGCTTCATAAGGGAACCCACCCGAGATAGATTCAGACAAACCATATGACAATAATGTGGAACTTTAATTCATGCGCAAGGTGTCATGCTTTGGAATTAGATACACATAATGGTCGAGTCCAATATACTTATCTCGAAGTGTATCAATATCATTACTCACGACCTCAACCAGTTGCGACGATCAAGATAAATCACCTACTTAATTAAGTTAAAGTGATAGACAAATGAACATTAATAGAATAAGGTACCAACCTTTGTTCTTGGCTCAGCACTAAGTGTTTTTGATTGAAATATTAAATACATATTCTATGCTTCCAAAGTACTCATTTCATATTTTCACAAAGCAACAAATGACACTTTATTACCGCTTTTAATTAACAAGTTTACAAATAATAAACATCACATTTATTCGATAAATAAATAATTATTTATTTACAATTCAATCAACTACACTTTATTAGGTACAAATCCCAACAATACAGGCATGTGAACTACATATACAATACACTCGAGTCTTATCACTCATACAACCGCATAGTATATTGGCTTTCATCAAAGATAATTGTCATAGTTTAGCCGATACATCGGTCCTTCTATGTCGTTTACATGATAGTGCGGAAACACATCATTGAGTGTGTTGGGGGACCCATCACCCAACGCACCCAATGGTGTGTTACCACACTATCATTTGTACACCTTAACATGGTGTCCTTTGAACACCATAAAGTGTGCCGCCGATACATACTAGAACATAGATTTCAGAAGTCGAATCATCAATCATCTGAGCGCTATGTTTTATTGATGTATGCGCCATCCAAGAAAATGTATTCAACTCCTAATAGGTTAGTATTTTTGAAATTTTTTCCCCTTGCAATGCACGAATGTTATTACTAGTTTAACAATAATTTGGGCCCTTTAAATTCACATATTGTTCCTTGACTTCGCCTCAAAGATGGAGTAGATATGTGTGTGTCTACATATATATATATATATATATTTATATATATATCTAAGTGAAAATTTACAACTACTATGGTTTAAGGGGAAAATTTCTAGGCTTTATCACAAATGCCAAGTTTAGTTGAAGGGTTGATCTCAGTGAAATCGTTGATGGGCCAAACACGAGTCCCATTGCCGACCAAGAGGAAAGAGGCAAACCAATTGCCTGAGATGCCGAAGAACGCGTCTATAAAAATTCTGGTCTTTTCTCAAGTTATTCATCAAAATATAGTAGACAAATACCCCCCATTAAATCAACTCTATGTAAGTGAAAACATTAAACTAGATGAATCATTCTATCCAGTGGAGGAGGCAGACTTTACATTTGGGGGGGGGGCGAAAAAATACTAAAGTCATGTATAAATTTAGCACCGAGCTTATTTATGAATATTTTTATATGTAAATATTTACACCACAAAAAGATCATACATAAATATATCATTATATAGAAAAATATGTCAATTTAGGTTCAAGAGTGGAGATGATTTTGCATTTAAATTTGTCTTCTTGTATCTTCGTATAACTCATCGATAAGAAAATACATTGAGAAAATCTAATATAAATATATAATAATATATTTATACTATTCCATATAATTAGTTTTCTCTTGGGATCAAGGGGTTAGCCTAATGGTTAAGGTTTTAACCCCTTACCGAGTAAACCCGGTTCGAATCCCCACCATCCCCCTTCTCCCTACTTAAAAAAAATAATAAAAAAATAAAATTCTCTTATGTATTATAAAATAGAGCCATATATACATGTATTAATGTAAATACATAATATACTAAAAGTAGCACAAATAATCATCCAACCATCCAAACTAATATAATCAATAATTGCAATTGTTATCCCTTTGTGAGAAAACCTAAATTACATTAGTGGATATCATTAAAAAGAAGGTTACCAATGAAATATTTTATATTAACTTGAGTGTATTGTCTTTTGTATAAGCCATAATGTTAACACATGAACATTTTGAAAGATGTATTTAAACTAAAATGTTAATAACTAACCTATTTAATTGTTTACAAACTTCAAAAAGAATTAAATTATTAATAAATTTTTGTATAAAACCCTATTCAACTCTTATAAGTTTTACTTCTTTTTTAAGAAAATATAAGTAAATATTGATGTATAAAATTTACGTACACGTGATTACTTAATTTTCTTCTCTTTGAAAATTCACATACATAAGTACATAACAATTATAACAATTAATTATTCAAAAACAATTATAACAATGTAAGAAATTGGGTAAACTAAGTAGGCTGAAATTAAACTAATTGATTAATAGGCTTTGAGAACTAGAGATTAATTGAAAATGGGCTTACTAAACTAAATAATTGGGCTTTGAGAATTAGAGAATTAATTGTAAATAAGCTTCAAAGATTAGGCCATTTTATATTCAGTTTCATCCCTATTCCCCTTTCTTCTTCACCCGCTCCCGCTTCTTCTGCAACCCCCACCAATTGCGATTTTTGGGGCCAAGAAGTTTTGAGTTTCAAAAATTTTTGCAGGGGCGACTAGTGTTCCGGCGACCGACTTTGCAGGAGCGATCGCTACCCCACGCCCCCCCCCAGTCGCTCCGCCCCTGATTCTATCTTTAGTATGATTTAATTGAAAGAATTTTTGACTAACGCGTTTAAAATGACTGCTTTTGTCTTGATAAATAGAAAATATATATGTTTGAATATGGTTTTCGAATATCTAGCTATCGAAAGTGGGAAGAAATGACTTTCCTTGAAAGGCAAGAAAGAGGTTCTTAGGTCAATAAACACAAAAAAAAAGGTTCTTCGGTCAGTAAATACAAAAATTATACTCAATATATATGGTTGTGGTTATTTCGATATATCGTTTTGTCTATGATTTTTTTTTTTTTAAAGTTAAAAGAAATAATTTCCCCTCAAAAAAAAAATAATAATGATAATAAACTCATCATTCTTCAAAGAGAGTCTTCCGGTCTGGTGTTAGAGTTGTAGTGTGAAGGTGGTCTGAGTGATATTCAATGAGAGCAACATTACTAGATTGGAGTCTATTTGACGGAAAAAAAACTTATGGTACTCTAGGAGCGCTCAAGATAAGTTAACTCACATGTACGTTGAAGGTTATATTTTGACAATAAATTAAGATCTTTGTATCCGCATGTCAATTATTAATTTATCAACATAGTGGAATATAGAACTCTTGGTTTATCAGAATTTTGTTTCTAGTTGACTAATTTGTCTAACATTGTGGAATATGGTATCCTTCAATGATCAGAATTTTTTTCCTAGTTGACATCGCTACATTAGAGAATGTGGTAGAAATGCGTAAATTGATGAGAACATTTTATTCAACTACCTATAAGAAAATTTTAACAGTTCCCGATCTAGATAATAAATTAATTAATCTATTTTAGAGCCAAAAAATGTAATAAAATTGGCATATAGCTTATATATGACTAGCATTGACTTAAAAGTGAGGTAATATGTTTAAAGATAGAATTACACTGTGAGTCAATTTTGTTTAAAAATTTGTCCGACTTTTTATTCAGATATCACAATTAATCATTCACAAGGACTTGGCTTTATCACAATAATAATAATAATAATAATAATAATAATAATAATCATTCACAAGGGCTTAGAGCATCTCTAATGATAAGGTCTTGGGTCAATATCTGTTTGAGAAAGAGAGATAGATACAAAGAAAATTAATTGGTCCTATAAGTTTTTGTTTTTGTTTTTCTTTTAATAATTTTCACTCATATTCCTTACTTTTTCTTTCTCGTGTTACGCGTAATGTCTAAAGGACCGTTTGGTTCCAGTTATAAAACCATGTTTATAATAGGCCATCATTTGTTTGACAAAAACAAGACTTGAAAGACGACGCGTAGCCCTTCCCATTCAAAAAAGTCTTTCACATTTGCAAAGGTGCCAGAGACTCGGTGCAAGGAAGCTGACGTGTGGCCCTCCAATTGAAAAAAGTCTTTCACAATTGCAAGAGGCCAGAGACTCAGTGTGAGAAAGCCGACGCGTGCCAATTTTCTCACTTCTCAATGGAGTAATCATGCCTCAATCACTCCAAATTATAACAGATTTGCTTATAACAGATACCAAATAGACCCTAAAAATACACATTCATCTCTACATTCTCTACTATTATTTTATTATTATTATTTTTAAATTTTTATTTATCTCTCTCATCTTTTTCACTTTTTCTTTTTTTTTTTTACTCTACACCTCTTTTCATCTAACTTTCAATTAAAATAAAAATCCAAGAGCTAGTTCAATAGTTAAAGACTTAGCCCCTTACCAAATAGGCCCGAGTTCAAATCCCACCATCCCTTCCCCTCCATCCCCCCTTTGTAATTAGAGAAAAAAAATCTTTCAATTAAAATAATATATTTTCTTTCTCCAAAACACCCAGTGGATCCCCCGATGTCTCATGGGTACGTCTCTCGTAAACCCTAAACCCCAAAAAATGGGGATTTTCTCCTGTGTCTCGCCCTTTCTCTCACGATGATCACGGCCAGATTACGTTCAGTACAGCACCGTCTTCTTCTACCATTCTTCTGCTGCAAGTTCCGGAGTTTCTCCTACACCACCGTCGCTGCCATACAGGAATGTCCTGCTGACGACGCCGTTTCCCTAATTCTGAGTCACTTGAGCTCTTGCTCTCACTACACTGGCAATAATGTTAAAGTCAATTTTAATTCTCTTCGGGCTGATAATTGGTTTAGAAATGTAGCTTCTAAACTGCGACCCGGCGATATCGACATCATCATTACTAAACTTTGCTGTGAAAATCCGGAAAATGCAGTCGGGTTCTTCTTCTTTTTGCAAAATGAGTTTGGCGTGAAGCACTCTCTGACCTTGCAGTTCGTCATTGCTCATATTTTGGCGGGAAAGCAGCGGCTCCGTGCATTGCAGACTCATATGCATGAAGTGATTCAGGCAGATGGTAAACCCATAGTAGTCTTTATATTGGGAATATCTCAGTCTAGTTTTTATCGATACTGAATTTATATTGCCCACTATTACTAATTATAATAAAGTGAAGAATTTTGTACTTTTAATCTTGCTTTCTGGTAGAGTGAAGTGGATAACGATAACTTCTCAAAAATGGTCTCTCTCTCTCTCTATAATGGAATTGAAATTGGTACTATGAAAATGAGTTTTTATTTTTTACCTTTCGTTTCTGAGGTGAATTTTCTGGCCGGATGGAATTTCTAGAATGAATAGGAATAGCTTATTTTTTCTAACAAGTTTGGTTTTTCTGACAGAGAAGTTCTCAACTGGGGCGTGAATAGTTTGTTGCATTTACGTCTGTGGTTGTTAGTTCTAGAAAAGTCTGAGTTTTTTACCTTTTTCTTCCACTCTGGTATTGGCATGTGTGATGATCTGATGTGAGAATTAGGTGGATGGAAATTTACCATAGGAGAAAACACTCTGGTGACTTGAATTTACTTTAAATAAAATTTGCAAAAGTACTGTAATTTTTCATTTTATAAGTTCTGCTACACTTGCGTGAATTTGAAAATTATACAATATTATCATAAACGATTGATATTGGATGTGGTATTGTGTGGAGTTACATATGACAGAGTGATCTGTTTCTTTCATCAAGTGGGAATTTTGCTTCTCATTGTTTTGAATGATTCTATTTGTAATTTTCTAGAAAGTGGTTTGAGGATGTTCTTTTATTGTATGTTTAGAGGAAAAAATGCTATTACTTTTTTCTAAATAATTTTGGTGAAATTGGAGACATCTAGATGGGTTCTGAAAGTGACTAAAGTAAAGGGAGTATTTTTTTTCAGATCTCACTCATGATAACGTTAAAGGCTCTATATATTTTTCTGCACTTAGCATTGCAAATTATAGAGTCCGCTTTGATTCTCATCTTATTGCCTTTCTTTTTTACTGGATGAACAGCAGAAATCTTAGGTCAGTGATCTATCCGGAATCGTGTTGGAGTTTTTTAGACATTATTTAAGAAAATCTAAAATGATGATGATGAACCAACTTTTCTTCTCATTTTTATTTCAACCTTTTGGAGGAGGAGGAGGAGAAAGTCACTACCTATCTATTGGTTAATTGAACTTCTGTTTCAGAAAATCTTGGCTTAGATGCATAAATGCATTTTCTTAATCCTAGCTGATTATGCAACGAAGTAAGTTAGCTGTGATTTGGTGAACCTTTTTTCAGTTCTTGATCTTGAAATTATATAATTCCTGTAGGTTCTGGATCTGCACCTTTGCTTTCTGAGCTGCTTCATAATACCTTCATGGGATGGGATTCAAATCATATGGTGTGGGATATGCTGGCTTTTGTTTATTCCAGATCCAACATGGTACATGATGCCCTTCATGTCATTGTGAAGATGAAGGATTTAGATATCCAGCCTTCAATTATGACATACAATAGTTTGTTGCACAACTTGAGGCACTCTGATATCATGAGGCATGTGTACAGTGAAATTACAACCAATGGGATTCGGCCAAGTGAGTACTCAAATTCGATTATTATTGATGGTCTATGCAAACAATCCTTGTTACATGAAGCATTTTTATTTCTGCAGCAAACTAAAGAGAGAGAGGATAATCCTTGCATCATTTCATTTAATACTCTGATTTCAGGATTATGTAAAATGGGTTTTGTAGATATTGCAAAATCATTCTTTTGTATGATGTTTAAGTGTGGATTATTTCCTGATGTATATAGTTACAATATTCTTATTCATGGGCTATGTGTAGCTGGTTTGATGGAAGAGGCATTAGACTTTACGAATGACATGGAGAAACATGGATTGGGGCCTGATCAAGTGACTCATAACATTATTGCTAAAGGGTTTCGTCTACTCAGTATGAACGATGTTGCCTGGAAGTTTACTGATAAGATGCTAGGTACAGGGTTAAACACTGATTTAGTGACATGTACACTACTCATATGGGGTTATTGCCAGTCAGGCAATGTTGAAAAGGCTCTTAGGTTGAGAGAGGAGATGCTTTCTAGGGGGCTGCAGCTAAGTAGTATTTCATACGGTGTGTTGGTTAGCAGTTTCTGTAAGAGTGGACGTATAGACGAAGCTTTGAGTCTTCTTGAAGAGATGGAAAGTACTAATTTAAAACCAGATTACTTTATGTATTCTATCATCATTCAAGGTCTTTGCAAGCAGGGAGAAATACAAACTGCGATTCAGCTTTCTAAGGAGATGTGGCTGAAGAAAACTGTAATAGGTTATCTTCCACATCGATCAATTCTATCAGCGTTATGTGAGAAAGGGGCTATATCCGAGGCTAGAAGTTACTTTGATGATGTGGCAAATAGTGACTTGAAGGATGTTGTCCTGTACAATATCATGATTGATAAATATGCTAAACTTGGTAATATTGAAGAGGCTAAAAAGTTATATAAAAAAGCAGTGGAGAATGGAATCAGTCCTACGATAGTCACATTCAATTCCCTAATATATGGGTTCTGCAAAATCAAAAAACTAGATGATGCTAGGAAGTTGTTAGATGATATCAAGATGAAGCATCTGGTAAGATCGGAGCTGTTACATATACTACCCTCATCAATGCTTTTTGCGAAGAGGGAATGTTCAATGTTGCAGATGAGTTGCTTAAGGAAATGAAAACAACTTCTGTGCAGGCTACTCAAGTAACTTACACTGTGCTTATGGAAGGGTTTTGCAGACAAGGGAAGTTGAAAAAATCCATCCAGGTTCTAAGGACCATGATAGCTAACGGTCTAGATCCGGATCAAATTTCTTACAATGCTCTCATTCACTATTTCTCTAAAGCCGGAGATATGAAAACAGCATGGCAGTTGTATGTCGAGATGGAACAGCTTAATCTCCAACCTAATCATGTTACATACAATATTCTCATTAATGGTTTATGTGTATATGGAGACCTAAATGGTGCTGAAGAACTCTTTTCCTCTCTCAAAAACCTTAACATCAGATTGTCGAAGGTTGCCCATACTACTCTAATAAAAGCATATTGTGCAAAGGGCGATGTTCAGAAAGCAATGGTTCTCTTCAACCAAATGAAGGAAGCAGGATTTAAAATTTCTATCAGAGATTACAGTGCTGTGATCAACAGACTTTGCAAGAGAGGTTTAGTAAGTGCTGCTAAGTTTTTTCTTCGTGTGATGTTAGTTGACGGCATTTCTCTGGACCACAAAATTTGTTCGGTTCTGTTGCATTCATTTGATCACGTCGGTGATTTCAGTACCCTATTTCAATTGTATGCCTTGATGATCAAATGTGGCTTTGATCCAGGTTGAAGCATTTGGCACAGATTTTGTGCTTTCCTCGTTGGTAACTTGGGTCAGTTCTGATGCTATGGAGAATGTCTGATACTAGGCATTCTTATTATTCACATTACAGTCGTGCTTCCAACCCCCTTGAGAAGAAAGAGGATGGGAATGTGTCAGTGGTATCCCAGTTTCGTCCAGCCACCCACCAATTGATAAAGATTATTGTTCAGAAACCTAATTTTATCACTCACTCCAATGGGTTTTCTATCTTTACCGCGTGGTATTTGTGCCTTTGGAAGTTGTAAATCAATTCTTGGCTCCTGCCTTCCAGATCGTCAAAGATGTATAATGCACTATTTACTTGCAGCAATGTACTATAGACTGCCAAACATAAGCAATGAAGGATCTTCAAGGAAGAGCTAATGCCCTTAGCTTCAAAGTGCAAGGTACGGTTGATTTGGCGGCCCCATATTTATTATATTCTAGCTGGTTCCCAGGTATGCCCGAACAACATTTCAATTTTATTAATTATTCATGTTTCTGGCAGTAAATGATTTGCAGCTAATGACTTTAAAGGAGTACTATTACTATCATTCGTTATCGCCAGTTTATTTTGATAGTTGAGGCCATGAACCAAGTCATTTCTAAATGTTGTGAGTGAAAAAGGTATATATTGATGAAATCCATTTCAATTTCCTTTCTTTTATTTATTTATTTTTTCTAATTCAGTTTTTCCACCTTTTTCCTTTCCCATTATATTTGTGTAGATGCAGTGGAAGGATCATTTTTATGAAGACACTCATGTGTATGAACTTGCAAGAGTGGATGCAGATGGAGCACTTCTTTGCTTTTTCAGGCTGAAGTACTGGCGCTGAAGATGTGGGTATAATGCGATTTCAATAAAAATGTCATCTCACCAATTATTAAAAGAGATAAAGAAACGTTATGGTCCAGTGGATGATGTTCAACTGGGGCACCAAATACGAATTGCAATTTGATTGCGTTGCTGAATGCATTACTTCTTGCCTGTTTTTGATTCCTTGCTTGTGATCCACATCTTTCTCTTTAATGGCATTCTTGCAATCTAGTCAATTCTCTATTGTGACTTGTGAAACATGGGCACCTTATTAAGATCGTTTTGAATTTTGATTAGTTATTTTGCTTAAGAATGTGTTATTAGAAAGTCGGGAAAAGTATGGCAACATGAAAAAGAATATTGTTTTCAAAATGCATGGTTGGAACTGGGAATCACGGTAGCAAAGACTGATCTTGAAAGAAAAACAGTTGGTGGCCGCATATTTCCATTAGTGAGGTCAGGACTCAGGTGTGCTAGCCAGAGCAGGAGTCGTTAATTTTTGTCATTTTGTATTTGAGGATGAATCTTGCTGGGGTCTTCACTCATAATTTGCTTGGTTCCTGGTTCCAGCTAGCTTATTATGTTTCTTACTCGGTAAACATTAGTTTCCTCGTCATAAGTCGTCGTCAATTTGTTCACTCCTCCTTTTTCATTTTGTCTTGAATTTGAATTTCTCGCTTGTTGAAAATGTGTTCGTCAATTTATCTCATTTTTCTGGCCAGCTTGCGCAGCAAAAAGCTCCAGCCTGGAAGCCTGTTTGACGTGAGCCAATGCTCAAAACTGGGGCAAGGCCTGTAATGGGCCTGCATGGTCGCGAGCAAAGACAAAGCTTGGGGGCATGGGTTCCAAATGAACACATTTTTTTCTTTTTTTTGGAAATGGTTCCAAATGAATTGGTGTTTTGTGATCTCTTAAAAATGGATTTAAGAAAAAAAAAAATCCATAACCGCGTCGTTTTGGTCTACAGATAATGAAAACTGTTCACGAAACCGGCTCTATGGATGAACATAAATAATATACTAAGAACTGGCGTGTTGTCGGATCCTCGATGCTAAAGTTCATTTTTTAAATAGTTTGGCCAGTTCTCGTACGAGAATATCCATGCCTCCACTTGAACTCCCGCCAACCTTCACTGCTTCCATGGCCTTTTCTCTCAATTCCTTGGCTCTAACCCTCTGTGCTAGATCCTTACTCATCGACTCAAGAATCTTCTCGGCCAGCTCAGCCGAGTCTGGGACGGTGTCTCCACCCTGGCAAACTCGAACAGCTGCTCCCAAGTAGTCCACCATAAGCTTTGCATCCACAAATTGGTCGGCCTCCATTGGCCAACCCAGTATCAACACCCCGGCCGCAATTGCCTCCAGCACTGAGTTCCATCCGCAATGGCTCAAGAAACCACCCACTGCAGCGTGGCTCAGTATCCGCACCTGCGGGACCCAGCCCCTGATGATGAATCCTCGGCCAGCTACCCTCAGTTCGAATCCGTCAGGTATGGAGCCAAAACTTTCCGCCACTTGTTCTTCTGTCGGTGGCTTTGCCACCCATATGAAATGGACCCCGCTCTGCTCAAGCCCGATTGCCAAAGCCTCCATTTGAGCTTTCTTGAGCACCTTCTGACTCCCAAAACAAACATACAGAACTGACTCATCCGGGCATCTATCAAGCCATGAGAAAAGATCATCACCGTTGATGGAACTGGAAACAGAATTTTCCTTCATCTGTTCAGGGTCCTTCCAGTAAATTCAGAGGCCCAACACTGTAAATCCTCTGACACCCAATTGTTTCCCTCAAGAATTCTAAGTACTCGTTTTCTAATTCAGCAAAAGAATTGAAAACAGAAGCCCAACTCGATCCATTTGCAGCCATGCTGTTACTGATAAACTCAACAATGGGATCTGTTGCTTGTGCTTCCTTGTACCGCCTGAAGAGTGAGGGAGCCTGGTCCCAAGGGAAACTTGGGGAATTCGGTATATCTTCAAATTTGAGTTCACTCCCAGGAGTTATCTCCTCTGGATGTCCCCACATACGGTGAAAAATTGCAGTTAGAAGCACCCCAGAAGAGTAAAATGCAATTCTGGGAATTCCAATTTCCCGAGCCAGATTCTGGGTCCATCCCAGGAAAAAGTCAGAAAGGATTGCAACTGGTGGGTTACTGTGAGCCTTGAACCACTGAATTATTGGGTCATGGAGTTTACTCAAGGCATGAATTATAGGAAGACTTCCACGATTTCCTATGTCCTTGACATTCTCCACACCAGAGGGGATTTTGGAATGTTCTGGGAAAGGGAAAACTTGGGTTTGGATTGAGGGGTTCGCTGAGAGAAGAGGGGTTAGAATTGGAAGGTTTTTGGGGGTAACCAGAATGGTTATGGCTACGCCACGAATGGATAAATGATGAGTCAATTGAAGAAGTGGGAGCATGTGGCCCTGTGCTGGAAATGGAAACACCAAGATATGGACTCCAGTTCCAGAAACCGCCATTGTTTTTGTCCAAGAAAGCTTCTGTGATGACTCAGTGTATAAGGGAGTGATTCATTGACTATAGTCCTCTATCTTTATACTCACTCCCTCCCAAACACATGGCGTACTATCCAGTCTCGTTCTAAATCGCTGACATCTTATTGATGTCATTTTTTTCGGTTTTTAATTTTACACTAGTTTGGTAACCATTTAAAAAACACTTTTAATTATTTTTTAATTTAAATTTTAAATTTTTGACAGATAACAACACCATATTTAACTACATATTTAATGTGATATAAATTCTCACATCATTTTAATTATTACTTCCATGTGACACAATTAAATCTCGACAATTATATAAAATTTGAATTTTAAATCCATTTAGAGCATCCACATTGGTAGTATTAAATCAAGTTGTTAATGAAGTTTTTAGTTATAACTCAAAAACACAACTACATTTATGGTATTAATGGAATTGTTAAAGGAATTTTTTAACAATTTGTTAACTTTGTTGTTAAAGTTAACAATAATTTTAACAACTTATGTGGCCAACCATCTTTCCTTTATTTATTTTTTATGTTGGTGATAGATTAAGTTAATTTAGCTATGACCCACTTTGAATTTAAAGTTAGATTGTAATGGTTGATTTAACACAAATGCGTTAAAGATCAATAGCTAAATTTAACATTACATGACACTTAACAATTATTAAAATCTTACTTTATTACTTATGTGGATAGTTAAATTTAACACCACAATCGTGGATGCTTTTATAAACCCACTTTTTTTTTTTTTATAAATCCTTACCATTAATTCTTTTCTTTATTTTTCCAATTTCTTGTTTTTTTCCTTTTTAATTTTAATTCTTTTCTTATAGGGTGATTATATTGACACCACATATTTTACTAACCACACCACATTTTAATTACACTCTTCATCCTTTATGTTTTTAATTATCTACGCTTCAATTATTAAATTATTTTTGTCATATTTTTATTTTTAATATCTTATTATCATGAAATCTTTTATCCAATGATATCTTGATTCTAAAAATTTCATTGTAGGAATTGTTTAACATTTTTAAATAAACAAAAATGTAATATCTAATTATACACAGTTACGTTTTTTCATATGATTTTAAAGTATACAAATCAAATATTTTTAAATGTATTGATAATTAAGAACATATAAGAGGATGGTTAAGTCAAAAATTCCAGAAAAAAGTGTAGCAGAAACTTTTATGGGCTTAAACACTATAAGAAACAAATATTAGGAATGTTTACATTAATAAAAATGTGGTGTGTTTAGTAAAATAAGCGGTGTATGTATAATTATCCTTTCTTATATTCCAATTTTTTCATTTTTTTTATCCAGCCCTAAATTGAGTCCATTTCCCATTTCATCATCCGAGTCTTATAATAATTAAAATGAATATTTCTCATCCATTTTGGTTGTATACAATAGATCTGTTGTATTGTTCGTGGATGCGCAAACCGGTATCTATATCTGTAACTATATAACAAATGCAAGGAGTGTGGCCCATCATATTGCACTTGTTTTGTCCATTTGTGTCTCTTTTTTTCTTTTTTTTCGTTTGCGAATCCGTCTGTGCACCTCTTTTTTTTCCTTTTGTGAATGAATGAATTTATTATACATATATTATGATCAAATAAATACTCTAATTATTCAACTTCAAAATTAATATACATAACAATTCCGTTGCACACGTTATCAATGATGGGTTTGACTTTAACTCCGTTCCACGAAATGTTCTCTTTTATTTTATTTTATTTTTCCCCTTTTTTGTATATCTATATAATTTTCTCCTAATTTATTTAAACAACTAATTAGCTCATAAATATATCGATCAGAGACTAATATAGATACATTACGAAAACAAAAAGATCTACTATAAACTAAATCAAGAAGTATTCATGGAAACACTTATCTAAACATGTCCAGGCACCCAAAAAAATATATATATATAAAAGAAAATTTTGTTGCTAGATATCGCCATCCATGATTTTTTTGGCGTTTTGTTATCCTTTTTGCCCTTTTTCCCAAATTCTTCCATGAAATATTCTTTTTTTTTAACTAATTAGCTCATAAATATATCGATGGAAGACTAATATAGATACACTACGGAAACAAAATGATCTACTATAAACTAAATCAAGAAGTATTCATGAAAACACATATCCAAACACAAAAAATAAAAAAATAAAAGAAAAATTTGTTGCACTTATTTTGTCCATTTGTGCCTCTTTTTTTTCTTTTTTTTTCCGTTTGTGAATCCGTTTGTGCATCTCTTTTTCTTTCTTTTTTTTCCGTTTATGAATAAATGACTATATAATAAATGTAAGGAGTGGGGCCTATCGCCTTGCACTTATTTTGTCTGTTTGTGCCTCTTTTTTTTCTTTTTCTTTTTCCGTTTCTGCACCTCTTTTTTTTTTTGGCCTTTTTTTTCATTTGTGAATGAATGAATTTATTATACATATATTATGATCAAATAAATACTCTAATTATTCAACTTCAAAATTAATATACATAACAATTCTATTACACACGTTATCGATAATGGGTTTGACTTTAACCCCGTTCCAGGAAATGTTCTTCTTTATTTTATTTTATTTTATTTTATTTTTCCCCCTTTTTATATTCATATAATTTTCTCCTAATTTATTTAAGCTACTAATTAGCTCATAAATATATCGATCAGGGACTAATATAGATACATTACGGAAACAAAAAAGATCTACTATAAACTAAATCAAAAAGTATTCATGAAAACACATATCCAAACATGTCCAAGCACAAAAAAAAATAAATAAAAGAAAATTTTGCTGCTGGAAATCGTGGTCCATGTTTTTTGTTGTTTTGTGCTCATTTTTTTCCTTTTTCCCAAATTCTTCCATGAAATATTCTTTTTTTTTTTAAACTAATTCGCTCATAAATATATCGATTGAGGGCTAATATAGATACGCTATGGAAACAAAAAGATTTACTATAAACTAAATCAAGAAGTATTCATGGAAATACATATCCAAATATGTTCAAATACAAAAAATTAAAAATAAAAGAAAAATTTGCTGCTAGAAATACAAGAAAATAAATTATAGTAGGGCCCATCGTCTTGCACTTATTTTGTCCGTTTGTGCCTCTTTTTTTCCGTTTGTTTGTGAATGAATGAATTTATTATACATATATTATGATCAAATAAATACTCAAATTATTCAACTTCAAAATTGATATATATGTATATATATAACAATTTCGTTGCACATGTTACCAATAATGGGTTTGACTTAAACTCTATTCTACTAAATGTTCTCTTTTATTTTTTTTCCCCTTTTTGTATATCCATATAATTTTCTCCTAATTTATTGAAGCAACTAATTAGCTCATAAATATATCAATAAGGGACTAATATAGATACATTACGAAAACAAAAAGATCTACTATAAACTAAATCAAGAAGTATTCATGGAAACACATATCCAAATATGTCCAAGCACAAAAAAAAAAACAAATAAAAGAAAAATTTGCTGCTAGAAATCATCGTCCATTTTTTTTATTGTTTTGTGCCCCCTTTTTTCCCAAATTCTTCCATGAAATATGCTTTTTTTCCAACTAATTAGCTCATAAATATATCGATCGAGGACTAATATAGATACACTAAGGAAACAAAAATATCTACTATAAACTAAATCAAGAATTATTTATGGAAACACATATCCAAATATGTCCAAACACAAAAAATAAAAAAATAAAAGAAAAATTTGCTGCTAAAAATACAAGAAAATAAATTAAACATTTTGTTAAAGATTACAACATATGACAACGTCGTAATCTTTCTGATTTCCAAGTGGACAATATATTATAAATAATATTTCAGAATTGCAGTGTCAAACCCCTCAATTAAAAGCATGGGTTAAAGTTATGTTACTAAATTAATATGCCGGAAGCGTTACAAATTTCTTGTTACAACTCTTGTCAAAATCGAGGGGCACGACTTGTCAATCAATTCTCTTTTATTCATTAGAAGATGTAGTGTTGTTTGTCATCTTTAATTATTTTAAATTTGTAGTATTTGTATAGAAGAACATGAAACCCGATAAATAAAAGTCACTTTATATATATTATCACCGAACACAAGCTTGAGAGACCCTTACATGTGAAAATAGGACTCCCAATCTCGTATCAAAAATTTCCTTATAAGTCAAGTTTTATTTAGGTATATTGGTTTTCATACATATACTTACCTTACTCCTATCACTAATTAATACTTAATTAAACAAGAAACATTGGCATATCCCTCATAATCTTGTCATGATGCAAAAGATTGAGAGAAAAGGCACAAAATGTATCAAACTCATATGATGTTCCCAAATACATTACAAACATGGACTCATCCTCATAATAAGCCCAAATGTCTATTTCTATCACATGCATAACTTGGCTCGTGTCGTGCGACAACCTTCATTCTTCGGCCTTTCTCTCAACGATCTTTCGGTGAATCGTCTATAAAAGAGTAATCACATACAAAGTGAGTATAAAATACTCCGTGAGTAATACATTATTTTGGTTTACCAAAGGTTTACAAAAATCATTTCATGCTACAATCTTAAGAACATTAAGATGCACAAACCTTTTTGAATACATTATAGGGCCCCAAATACTAAAAGTTCCTACTACCCATGGCGCCTCGTTGCCTTTCAAATACCAATATGGTAATGGCAACACAATAGATTCATAACAATTTCCGGTTAGCTTTTACCGGATTTCCAAACTTTCATTAATCTATAACAATTAATATGGATCAAATCAAAGCAAACAATACAAAATGGGTAGAGGGACTCTAGCACTTCTTATGCAATAAATAATTTTAACAATATCCAAAACACATACCTTTTCTTGAAACTTATGCATGCCAATAAACCAAAGTAAAGAATTACTCACCTTGTTTTCTTATACCTTTGAAGTTGAGACTTGTTAATGAGTGACAAAACACCTTCAATTCTTTAGTATATCTAAGCAAAATAGCCTTTAGAATGTGGGTTCTATATGTATATGAACTATGCCTTGTTTGAAGAGATAAAAGAGAGCTTTTGAAGGTCTTTTGTGAGTTTTCAAAACCATGAATAATTTATGGACGAATTTTCCTTCTTGTTTTCTAAAGGTTTTTGAGCTCCACCAATACAAAGACCCACTTGTCCTATAGCAATGAGTTAAATTGGAGGGATAATAATTATTCTTAGTAAATCAAGATGCCAAGTGTGGGTTGTGGATTCAATTCATGTGGGAAGAGCTTATTGTATACAAGTGTATGAGATTTTTCCCTTTAATTCTTAGTATAAACCTCTTTACCTATTGAACTATATAATTAAGTCCTGTATTTCCGGCTATACTGGTGAGACATCATATCTTTACCTGATCTCATCTTTTCGGTCTCAAAATTTACTACCCGATTAAGTTTTATCGTTCTTTTAGCAAATTTTCTGTAATCGATGGGGTAATTGACATACATTTGAGTAATCATCAACCAAACAAAAATGTCCTCAAATTCTTATAAAATGTCTCGACTAGTCATCCAAGTATAAGATTTATTCATCGATTACTTATAGTTGAATATCAAAACCAATTATTATTTCGAAGATGTCACTATTAAAAATAGATGAATTACACGGGATGTTACATGCAGATTTTGACGGTAATTCAATTGCTATAAAGTGAAGCATTGCAGAAAAAGTATTTTCTGCATATCACATTTAAATTCGCTCCGTTAGTTGTTTGAAGCATTATTTAATTTTTTGTTTATAAATACATTTCCTGCTAATTTTACGACACGTGCAACACATGTGCCGTAACTAGTATATATATATATATATATATATCACCAGCCATGCAAATGTCTTTGCGAATCCACTATTGGTGCATCTCTTTGCCACTGTGATACATGAATTGCAAATGAGGACAGGCGCATTCCTTGGTTAAGGTCTCGGGATAAAATGAAACAGTGCCAAATTGTTAGTTAATTTCATGCTATTCTCTTTCGATTGGTTGTTGTTTATTTCTCATAAAGATGTTATTCGAAATGGCCAATTATGTGTAATTTCTGGCGTAGATTATTATTTATCGAATAAGCATAAAAAATTAAAACAAATTAAGAATATTAAGGATATAATTACAATAACAAATAAACTTCAAGAACCTTTGGTACAATTATCTCTGAAAGGTATCTCCTATAAATTGAAAAATTCTGGGTTTCTTCAATAACTTCCCAACTGCGATCAATAATTTCAGATGGGTTCTGAAGAGAAGGTGAGGGGGAGGAAGTTGAAGCAATTCTCTGGTCGACGACCCGAAACGGCGGCGGCCGCCGAAGTGTTGCCGCCAAGTAATTTCGCCGCGGTGGAAGATCAAAGAATTTACCGGTCTGCATTCCCGCGGCCGTGCAACTTTCCCTTTCTTCAGTCGCTCAAACTACGATCAATCATGTCAGATTACATCCTTTTTCTCTTCTCTTTTTGCTTCGTCTGTTCGACTGAAAATTTTTTCTGTATTTTTGCTATCTTTATAGATATTTGTGTTCTGGACGATACCCGAAAGAAAATTTGCAGTTTCTTCAATCCAATAACATCAAGCTGTTCCAAATTGGAATTGATGGAAAGGACGTAAGTAATTTATATGAATATATTTCTCTCTCAACTCTCACTGCTTTTTGTTTAGAATTTGATTGTCGTTTAACGAACTAACATTCATAGGAGGAGACATTCGCCATCCCCTCAAGTACTATTACAGAAGCTTTGAAAATTTTAAATGGTAATTAATTGATACTCATCAAATCAAACTACCATTAGGAAAGATTGATCTCCAATCTTCACAAATTTATGTGTTCTGTGTTTTTTTGTTTGTTGTTTCAGATGAGAGAAACCATCCAGTTCTCATCCACTGCAAAGCTGGAATGGTTAATTCTGTCTTCTCTTTTCCCCCTTTTTGTCTAAACTATCATCAATCACCGGATATTCGGATATTTTGGATTTGAAAGTTGAATTATATCTAAATTTGATCATCTTTCCGGTTTACAACTTGCAGCATAGAACGGGGTGTCTGGTGGGTGGCTTGAGGAAGTTGCATAACTGGTGTTTGTCTTCACTGCTGGAAGAGTACGAGAAGTTTGCCGGCAAAAGGTCTAGGAAAATCGACTTGATATTTCTTAAGGAATATGACGTTTCCTGTCTAAGGCATTGCTCTAGAGCTTCATTTACTGGTACCAGTTGCCCATGTTGCACAGTAAAAAACGCTTGATGGAGAAGATCGTTTAGAGAAGTTATCAATACTGAGAAAAATGAATTTTCTTTTTCACATCTTCAAATATCAAATCAGAATGTTTAATGTTTCAATCCAAAATTAGTATTGTCAGTGAAGCAATTCAAGAATGTAAACTACCAATTCAAGGAAAAGTTGAAGAAGATGTCTGGAAGCTTATAGAGGGTTAGATATTTGTAAGAAAGAAGTTTTGAAGATAAATATTTCCTTATGCGTAAAAGATGAGAAGACAATATTTTTGTTTTTTTAAGCAAAACAAAATTCTCTACCTGTAGCAATTTTCTTTTCCTATTCAAATAGGAAATATTAGGAAACCATCTTTTTCCAGGGGAACCAATTAAGAGGGGAAGTCATCTGATGTGTAAGCTTTGTAATTTGTGATTTGAGTTTTGCTTAAAGCATATAAGATTTTGGAATTTTGCATAAAATTCTCATACATCTTTCAAAGGGATTTTCTCAATGCCAGTTTTAATTAATGATAATTAATAATTTCAAATTTGTTCAGAAGATGAATTGAAATTAGTTAAGAGTCCTAAAGGAGTTTATACACAATAATAAAAAATAAAATACAAATGCTTACCTAAAGTAAAACGGATACTACAAGGGTTGTAACATTGAACTTGACCAATCTACCACATTTGACCAAAATACACACACACACAAACACACACACATATATATATAGACAGTAGTGTAGCACGTGCGTTGCACGTATTTCGTATCACTTTTAGCTTTAACCCACATGAATTAAATGAAAAATTAAATGTATTGTTAGGGATAGAGGGCTAGAATTTGGATACAAGACTACCCTCTGGACTCCGCCATGAATATCACAATTCTTTGCAGGTTAGATCAATGCTTATTAAATGGAAACAAAAAGTGCTAAATTGCCACTAAATGGGAAGTTTCAATAATCAACAACAGATGAACTCTTCGTGGTACCATTTACCTAGAAATGTTTATTACAGATTCGATTCTACTTTCATTTTCAGGTGAGGGATTAAAAATATCAGTGTAATAAATCGGAAAAAAGGCTAAATGCCATACATCTATGCACATTTAGGAAAGAATAAGCTCCAATACCTCTCTTCATTGCAGTGTCGCTGCCTCTTACACCAAAACCACTTTGTCTCCATCTCCCCAGCCTCACCTAAAACCTCCACCGCCACTAACCCTGTACGGGTAGCATAATAGTTAACAGAAAATTAGGCAAATCAGTAATTTGGCAACATTTATACATTGCTAATTCATTTCAAGTTCATTTTTAAAAATATTGCAAACAGCTCGTATTCACAATTTTGTCAAGCTTTAGTCATACTTTCCAACACAAGTTGAACTTATTAACATCAGTTAGTAGGTTCATAATACTTTCACGTGTCTTAAATTTTAATTAAATATTAACCCAAATAAATAAGGATATTAGTACCTATACTCTTGTTACACTGGTAGCACTGCTTTTATAGTCTCTTTCTACCTTCTTAATATAAAGAAAACATTTTCCAACTTCACTTATTCAATTATAAATTGATTAACATTTCAGCTAGCCAAACATGCACTTCAATTAGAACCATTGTACACGGTTAATTCGTAAAGAAATAACATGAAAGTGTTAAAAAAAATAAAAAATGAAGCACATGGAAATTTCTGCAATTATCAAACTTCAGCATCACCAGTAAATGAAGCACCGTCACAGTATGTGCACTTTACCCTATTCCTCATGCCACTTGCACCACTCAAAATATCTCAAGACAATACTACAACATAAAGCTACCATTAAAATTAATACATGTAGCCCAATCTATTATTAACAAAACTCATTCATGCAATGCAGCCGAATTCTTGTAACTAAAAATCCTTGATTTACAGACATGTTTTAGTTACATTTACCTTAACTCACGAGCCTTGTCGTCCAGCAGCTTGCTGAGAATACGATAGCTAATATTTTCCTGATAAATTATCGAAGTTACAATAAATAAAGCCTTGCCATTAGTTCAGAAATTAAAATTTAGCAGCTACAATTAATACGTACTCAAATTCAGTAAAGATTAATTTGTTTAGAAATATGATCACCTGAATTTGGAGGGATGGTTGCCCTACAATGTCCGAGTTTTGTGAATGGAAACCAGATGCCACAGGGAGGTAGTTCAATTGGTACCGGGCAAACATCACAATCAACAAAAGCCACAAAGGAAATCACAGAAGCATAAAGGAAAATTGATTCAAGTTTCTCTCTTCGTCCTCCTTTCATTCTCTCTCTTACCCAATTAGTAATTACTAAATCTGAAGCCGCTAATGCTAACTTGTCTATTTTCTATTTTACTGCTAGTTTTGCTAGTTATTCCTAGATTTCAGTCTGCTATAGGCAAACCTGCATTCCTTGTTGATAAATTATACTGTGTTTCTGTAATGATCTTTTTTTGGTGGGTTTTTGAAAATCCGGCAGCCTGGGTCTCAACAGCAACACGGAGGAATTTGCAGAACAATGCATAAAGTTGTTGGATTGCTTGACAACTGGGGTCAGGAAGCAGAGCAAAAAAGTTAGTGGGTACCTTATCAGCACCAGATGGCATAATAATTTCTGGCTTTTGGCTTAAATTACTGCGTAATCGCTAATCTCAGAGAACCCCAATTAGTAAACCCCAATTGAAATATATGGAACAATACCGTATTTAACAACAGGTAGGTGAAAGAATATTCCAAGAACAAACCTTTTTGGAGTCATTTGAACCCCATATCGCTGCTTCAAGCAATTAAATCGTAGCTGAAATCGACCACCAACCAGAGACAACAAGAGGTAATAGAAGCGAAAATCCAAAGCCAAACACAAAGGGAGTAAAATGCCGGAGATTTTTCAGCAGCGAAAATCCAAAGCCAAGTACAAGAGAGTTTTTCGGTCGAAGAAGAGGATTCGAGGCATCACAAACGAGAAGAAGAGCTCTGTACGGTGAAACAATAAATAGATGTATCTATCTAAAATAAAACGACGCCGTCGCCTTACTGTACAGATTTACTGTTCCTACCAACAGTAAATTGGCGAATATATTTATATATATATAAAAAAATAATAGTGATATATTGACCAATCTACCACATTTGACCAATATATATATATATATATGAGTTAAAATGCATGCTATTAGATACCAGTTGTAGAATTAAAAATGAAAAATAATATAGTAATAGAAATTTTGAAAATATATAGAGGCAAAGAAGACTCTCTAGTCTAAATCATTAGCTATTGAAACTAATTTAAAAATAAGAGGTTAAAGATGTTTGGAAAGTACAGTTAAAAAAAGGGGGAAAGAAAAAAAGAAAAGAGGATGTTTGAAAAGTAGAGAACTAATTGATGGGAATTACCTTTTGAAATAGCATTACAAAATAATTCAATGACCGTTGAAAATTATTTTGAAGCTTTAATAAAACACAGATAACTCAAAATAATTAACTCTTTATGTTCTCCAATTAATGGAAAAAGAGAGACTTGTTTGTGACAAAAGGAATGGTAAATGCAAAGTTGCCATGATTTCCAACCCCTTTAATTATTCTCTTTACCTTTTTCCCTTTTACTTTGAAATTGAGCTGACCTTCCCTCCCCTTTTCCTTAGCCCTCACTCCACCATTTCTCTCTACATCCATAGCTTTCTTTCCATCTATCTTTGACACTTTAGTGATAAACCAAAACAAACCGGAATTGTTTGATAAGTTGAGCATCTCCGACCCCTCATCATTCATTAACTTGCAAGTACTACCTGAAAAAATAAATTTATCTGAGAGAAAAATGAGACTGGTCAAGAAGTTGATGAGGAAGTTGGTATCCAACTCAATGGATCTTAGGAAGAAAATTCGGGCTATTGAGACTCGGCTCATCATATTCTACTTGTTGAGGGACAAGAAAGTGCTATGTCCTGGATCCAGTGCCTCTCACAAGTTCAAGCACCTTAGCCGGCAAGAGAAATACTTGAATCAGAATCAGATCAACGTAGCTGATAGCAATGCTATTGTACTTGATGACAGTGCCGCCACATCTGCCACCACAGAGCAGCTGACAAAGAAGAAGGAACAAGAAGAGAAGGAAGATAACAAGTGTCTGAATTTGATGATGTTTCATGTGTTAGACGATGTGAATAAGCCGGAAGAAGAAGATGATGAAGAAAGAAATGATTCAGTGTCAGGAAAGGAGATGGAAAAAGAGTTAAGACCAGATGATGACATTGATCGAATGGCAGATTTGTTCATTCAACGGTTTCGCCAGCAAATGAAATCGGATGGCAGAATCGATCTCCTCTAGTGACTTGTTCAACACAGCCACCTATGGACACCCTTTGCCCTTTTCACCAGGTTGTTAATTTTCTTTATTATTCTATCAATAATTCCTTCATGCTTAATATGAATAATTGCTTCGTTAAGGTGTTCCAGAAACAAAACTCCTCTGTTGCTCTCTGGCTGTACCAAAAATATGTACATAGTGTTGTAGTTTAATTATCTTTTACATTTATGTACTAGGCATTCTCTTGTACAACCTCGTAAAAACTGTACCCTGTACTGTTCATTTTTCTTTAGGCTACTATTTAGCCACTGTCTATCCTGTACGGGTTTTTTCTTAAATTGTTGTTGTTGTTGTTATTACACATTACATAGGCAAAAGAAGGCCATATGATACTAAATAACAATTCTTCACATTCCAAACAATATATACAGATTATTAGCAGCTAGCAGGTCCTCTCAGGATTTTAGAAGATTTTTGCTCTTAAAATTGAAATATTTTCTGCAAATTTTGCTGAGATATCAATAGCTTAAAAGTGCAAATGAATTCCATCATAAAGAAAAGAGGAGAAAAGAAAATGAATAACAGATCAAACCATAAAGGCATTCATGGATATAGTGGACTTAAGAAGGGATTTTCTTGTGATTGAAATCTTTATTTCAGCGAGATTGAAAATTTTGAAGCACCTCTAGTCTCTTGAAGGTGCCATTCATCTGATGTGGGTTCCTCATGACGAGCATCTATGCACTCACATGAGACGGGGAGGTATTATAAATGACAACTTTTCGAGGTGTCATAACCAGATTGTCAACAAGATTTTCCCCTAAGCATGAGACATACAAGACCAAACAAAGAGAGAGACTAGCCAGGCCTAGTAGATTTATTCAATCTAATTAAAAGTTGGATAAAAATGCTGCATCTGCCTTTTAAGTGATAGAGTGATGGGGCAACAGAATCAGAAAAAATAGGCACAAGAGGCCAAATCAAAAGTTTCTAAAGAATCAACATTAGAAATACCAGTTTTGATCACCCGCTAGACGCACATTTGGCGGGTGACAATTAGACAATTTATGTGTATGACAATCCACATGGGACAATTTATATGTGAATTGTTCTATTATCACCCGCCACGTGTGCGCCGGGCAGGATAATCCTGCCAAAAGTTTGGCGGGTGATCATTTTTATCAGATACGAGTCACTACTAAAGGGGTTTAGCTTGTATATCTCTTTTTAATTAATGGTGTCAAAATAATGAGAAACTTAATTTTTTTTCCTCGCTTAATTAATAGTTAAATTAGACAAGTGGCGTGAATGTACGAGAATGAAAATTCTCACATGGGCACCATATGTGAGCGCCTCTCACAAAGTATTGGGGCCCACATATGTCAGAAAAACTCTGTGTTAACTGTGAAAGGTAGAAAGCGTTTATTGTTTTTACTCGCCGTTTTCTTGATAGTTGAAACTAGTTGAATATTTACCT
>CAVNYN010226782.1:0-30632 GCA_963692815.1 Nyctanthes arbor-tristis
GGAATGTGATAAAATTAGAAAATTTCCTGCCTTTATGTCTCCATATATTACGCGTGTAATTTGTATATATGTATATACATTTATAATTTTATACACACTTCGCTTTTGTGTACTAGTATCAGAGTGTTTGTAATAGAAGAGTACCTGAAGGATGAAGCAACGGCTGCAGCTGCTCGATACATTGGAAAAAACAGAGTAACGGACTAGAAAATACTGAAAAGAACAGATGATTCAGTGGAAAATTGAGGTTTTACCCAATAAAGAAAAAGTCTTGATTTTCAAGAAGGCAGCGGCAGCTACCGTTTAGGGCTTAGTAAGTTAGTAGGGTTTAAGCTTCTCAGAAAGTCAATTTTGAATTATTTCTTTTCAAAGAAAAGAAAAAATAAAAAATATATACCGAAGCGTATATCGGCCGGTCTAGTTTATTGACGCGTATACCGAACTGAAACCAAACCAAACCAAACCAGACCAAACCAGCCAGAACGACGTCGTACTGTTGCCCATCTTCTGATCATTTCCTTATACCCCTCTCGTCCAATCTTTGCTAATTCTCCTCCATTATTTCAATCTCGATTGTTGATTTTCTTTTGAAACCATTCTGAGCCGCAGCTGGTTACTGTAGAGAGGCAAGGCAGGTATAATCGTTCTCAATTTTAGATTTTTTCTTTCTTTTTCTTTTTCTTTTGGAGGGGGGGTCCTGGTTTTCTTATTTTTCAGCTCATTTTGGTCTTTTTCTTGAGTCTTTTTACTGCAGGTGATGTTTTGGGAAATTACTGAAGCATATCGTTTGTTATGAAAAACCTCTAGTGCAAGTATCTCTTTCTTCTTCCTTTTTCCCTCTTTCTTCTATGTGAATTGTTCCGTCTGTAGAAATGGAGTCCAGTAGTTTTGTCACGGTGACAAACCCAAATTCTGAGCCTCGAGGGGACATGGAATTTGAAAACCACGAGGCTGCTTACGAATTCTATAAAGAATATGCAAAATCTGCGGGTTTTGGCACTGCCAAATTAAGCAGTCGCCGTTCCAGAGCTTCTAAGGAATTTATTGACGCTAAATTTTCGTGCATAAGATATGGAAACAAGCAGCAATCTGATGACGCCATAAATCCAAGGCCTTCACCTAAGATAGGTTGTAAAGCTAGCATGCATGTGAAGCGACGGCCTAGTGGGAAATGGTATGTGCATAGTTTTGTAAAGGAGCATAACCACGAGCTTTTACCAGCTCAAGCTCACTTCTTTAGGAGCCATAGAAATGCTGATCCTGTTAACAACGATGCTAGACTTCGGAAGAGGAAAATGTATGCTACAATGTCAAAACAATTTGGTGCTTATCATTTCCCAATAGAAAATATTGTTCGAAGCCAGCATGATAGGGGCCGATATTTGAGTTTGGAAGAAGGGGGTGCACAAGCTTTACTAAAATTTTTTGCACATATGCAGGAAGAGAATCCGAAATTTTTTTACGCTCTGGACTTTAATGAGGAGCATCGGCTGAGAAATGTCTTCTGGATTGATGCTAAAGGCATAGAAGATTATGCATATTTTGGTGATGCGGTATCATTTGACACTACATATTTCACAAATAAGTTTAAAATTCCATTGGTCCTTTTTATCGGAGTGAACCATCATGTTCAGCCCATATTGCTCGGTTATGCGCTGATTGCAGATCAAACTGCGTATACTTTTGTTTGGTTGATGCAAACATGGTGTCTGGCAGTGGGGGGACGTAGTCCTAGAATCATGTTAACTGACCAAAATGATGCCATTAAGGCAGCTATTCAGGCTGTCTTTTCAGACACTCGTCATTTTTACCATCTGTGGAATGTACTTGAGAAGATTCCTAGACAACTTGATTATCTTAGCCCATGGCACGATACATTCATGAAAAAACTCATTAAATGCATATACAGATCATGGAATGAAGAACTATTTGAGAAGAGATGGTGGAAATTGATTGAAAGGTTTAATCTAAGAGAAGACATGTGGATGCAATCCTTGTATGAAGACCGCAAGCTCTGGGTGCCTACATATATGAAAGGCGTGTCTTATGCTGGACTGTGTGCAGCTTCAAGGTCAGAAAGTCTGAACTCTTTCTTTGATAAATATGTCCATGTGGAAACTTCTCTGAGAGACTTGATAGGGGAACACAAATCAATTCTTCAAGACAGATATGAAGAGGAGGCAAAAGCAAATTTTGATGCCTGGCATGAAACACCTGAGTTGAAGTCCCCTTCGCCCTTTGAGAAACAACTGTTATTTGTATATACTCATGAAATATTCAAAAAGTTTCAAACTGAGGTACTAGGAGCAGCTGCATGCCACCTCAAAAAGGAAGAAGATGATGGATCAACTGTAATCTATGTGGTTAAAGACTTTGAAGATAAACAGGAATTTACAGTGGAATGGAATGAACGAAAATCAGATATATATTGTTCATGCCGTTCATTTGAGTATAAAGGTTATCCCTGCAGACATGCCATTGTGGTTCTGCAGATGTCTGGCGTATTCAGTATACCATTTAAGTACATACTGCAGCGGTGGACAAATGCTGCCACTAGTAAGCATCCCATAAGTGAAAAATTGGATGAGGTGCAAATTAAAGTGCGTCGCTATAATGACCTATGTCAACGAGCTATAATATTAGGTGAAGAAGGGTCATTGTCTCAGGATAGTTACCGTATTGCTGTTGCTGCCGTTAGAGAAGCTTTGATACAATGTGCAAACGTGAATGACACTTCTGGGAATGACATGAGATCAAATGTATCGCCTAATGTTGCCACTCAAGGCATTTTAAGAGTAAACCGTGATAGCACCCTCATAGGTGGAGAGCAAGTGCTTAATGATAATGTGATCCAGACGAACAAGGTTGCCAGGAGAATCGATTCTGAAAAGGAACAACAGAATAATATTGGAACTGCAAACAAGAAAGGAAAGGTTCGTTTCTTCGTCTATTTACATGCTCTTTGGTTTTAAAGAACGATGTTGTTGAATGGCATCATTTTTACATCAGATGCCGGTGGAGACACAAAGTGCAAATGTTGGGGTCTCAGGCATCTTTCAGCAAATGGTACGTCTCTTAACATGTTAGTCATTCTTCAAGTTGAACTATAAAGATTTTTTAACAGGAATTTTATGAGGTACCTTGCATATACAACATGTGTGGAAATGAGTGGCAGAGAATTGTGCACTACTTCTGGGTCATAAGAAATCTGTGGATAAAAATGATTTGACCAATTTAGATTTTCAAATAGAAAGAAAACAATAACATGGGCTTGCTCTAACTTGTGCAGAGTTGCTTTTTCTTAGTGATCCAACTATGCCAATTTCTGTGCATTGCAAGATCAGTAGGCATTTGTTATCCTATCAACACAAATTTTATGGGAATCCAATCTGCAATTAGCCTTTTCTATTTTATTGGAGAAAGTTATAAATTTTGTAAAACTCCAGCATACGACTAATTTAGATGCAGTGAACATGGATACTGGAGAAAATACATTTATGTAAACTTTTTACCTGCAGCCTGTGTGAAATTTGAAAAGATGATACTGTAGCCTTGGTCCCCAACTCTAGTTGAAAGTTGTTCCTAACCTTCCATTATGGTTGCACAATCTGTTCCCATTAGTGAAATGCATTTTGCTTTGCAACTTGAGCTGACATTCGAGAGATCAAGAAGGTGAAGCATGTTTTGGAGAAGATTGTTATGCAATGGTAATGGAACATTGTGGACCAACTTTCTTCTGTTTAAAGGCTGCAGACTAGCTGCTTGAGTGATAGATTGGGGGCCACTGATGAAAATCTCCCAAGTTAAAGAAGAAAATGTGAACCTTGTTCGTGAAAGGAAAATGGTCTCAGTTATCTCGTTGGTAACCGCTTCCTGTGTTTCAAGTTCTAACTATCATCAATGTAGGATATTTCGGGGAGCCTGGATTATCCTGCATTGTGCCCAAGGTTTCTTACGACATTGTTGAGGGGTGGTGACATGTCCAAGAGAAGTGTGGAAATGCTTGACGAGATGTTGGAGGAACAAAGTTGAAGGTGCTCATATTGATGGATCTTGGACATGCAAGGATAAGAGCTTGTCGTCTCCAATTAGATAAAGGTATTCATTTTATTTTTTCAATTATAGATGTTAAATACTATCCACCTTTCCCCCACTCTATGTCTACATCTCACTGCAGTAGAATCCTCTATGTAGATGCTGAAGTGCGTTTGGTTTCATTTGATATCAGCAATTCCTTTTGTCGGGATCTTCATCTTCAGGAGATGACATCCATTGTGTAAATGATGTAAAACCCGTGACTCGGTCCCAAATTTGTGTCCCAGCATCCTTTGGCGTCAACTGCCAATCGAGTTGGATGGTGGTGGTCTATCCAGGGAGCTTATTTTCTCCTGGCCTTTCTGGGGTGGGGATCTAGCATTAATTAATTAGCAGCACTTTTTTCCCAGTTGCACCAGGCAAACATGGAAGATGACAAAGTCCCTTTTTCTCTACTTACCTTCCTAGAGACCTAGACAAATAGCTTCATCAATTAATGTGTATGTTTAGTTTAGCACGTAGCTATAGATGTGATTCTCTAGTATTTTAGTTATTTTTCTTCCTAGTGAAGTGAAATACTATCAAATTCTTGTTTCCAATGCATTATTAAGAAGGCAATTATTTTGTAAGCACGTGATCAAATAGAAAATTAGTCTCAACACATACCCGCATTTTAACTTCTCATCAAGTTTCTTGGAATGAAAATATTTTTTATTTTTTAGTATTGTGCAACACATAATTTCTTTCAAGTAACTTCCAAACACTGTCTTCCTGTTAGCAAGTTTGAAAAAGTGGGTTCTTACCTTCCAATCATCATAAGCGTGCCTTGAAGATTAGTTCCGGATGAATCGGTAAATGTTGAACCATCAATAACACGAAGCCTCTGGACTCCAAGAACCTGAAAATCAGGGCCCGCTACCTTGCCAACGTGGCAACCTCCATGATGGTGCAAGATGGTGAGGGCTGTTCCAAGGTTTTTGTGTCATTTGTATGCTTAGGTATAAGATTGACTGATGTTTAGCAGTTTTCCGACTGTTTGGTTGTCGAAATGTGTGTCGTTCATGGAATATTCTGATGTCGAAATCTTATCCGCAGTTTTTCACCAACAAAGGCGTTGACAAAATTTTTCGAACATCCAAAATCCGAGATGTAGCTTATTCCGGCATCAATTTTTTTTTTTTTTTAATAGTTCATTTTCCTGGCATTCCAATTGGTTCATTCTCTTGCATTAATAGTGGAGAATTGTTTAGGTATAATTATTCAGAATTCGTCTTTTAATTTATATTCACTCATTTGACTTGGAATTTTGGAGATGTATTATTATTATTATTATTTCCTCAATAACTATTAATAGTGAATAGTGATATCAATTTAATATCAAAGGACTTGACCGATGGATACGTAGTGTAGGCATTTCATTTTAAAGCTGGTAATATTGTAGTGTTGATTTCCTATTTGGTTGCATTTTTGTCCCTCCAGTATCATATTTTTCCTTGCTGATTTTTCGTTTAACTATAAGCTATCATGTCTTGTGTATTGTCATTGAAGATAACGAAATGGAGTGATCATTGTCATACTTGTATCAACTATGAATTTAGAGCATCCCAACTTAGGTGCAATACCGTACTTGAGATTTTGGGGCCCCGAGTCGAAACTCTAAATTGACCCCCTACATTGTAGTATATATATTCAAATTTTATAAATTTTATTTTTCATATAAAACAATAAAAAAAATACATAAAATAATTACCTTTCGTTTATGGCAAAATATTATGCAAAATAATTACTTTCATCACATAAAAAGACATATTTAGAAAAAGAATTATTTATTTATTACTAATATAAATTTTCTACTCACAAAAATATAGAGAACATTATGGAACACAAAGATTTTTAATTCAAAGAACCAAAAAACATTTTCGATCATAATGCTAGTAAAAAATTTAATTATAAAATGGAAATACAAAAAGTAAACGTACGAAATAAATTTTTTGTTAAACTATATTGCAATATTTAATTTAATTGAGAAAAACGAACTAAAACAAATTAATCTTATACATTAAAAAAGGACACAATTAAAAGGACACAAGCGGTACAAAAGAATAAAAAAATAAGCAAAGAAAAACCAAAAAAAGGGGGGAAATGTTTCTGTAATTACTTGGAAATGCCATTTCCCATCTGTAAATCTACAGTGGTGTGCCAAATTTGGGGCACCACTGTAGTGGTCTCCAAAATACCGTGCGTTAAACGAGGCAAATTCGTGCTCCATTTTAGAGTACGGTTAAGGAAGCCCTTAGTCTTATTAGTCAACATAATAATAGGGGTTGGGTAAATGTTTAAGCCTACACTACATGATAATTCCAAAATAATTAATTAGAAATTCCAATTGATTTGGACAATTTTTTTCCTTAATAATTATCCGGTGCCGCACCTGCGTACCATAGTCGATATAATATGCAAGCATGCCTGCCAAGTGCCAAGTGTATAATTCTCAGAAATTCTCAGGACTAGGCTAGGGTACTGGATAACAGCTATTCCTCGCTGATAATAATCAACCAATCATTATCAAACCAAATTCTGTGGACTTTTTGATATTGCATGAGCAAGTGATACATCATTCAACATTAGTACTAGCAAATGAAGGCGCCGATAGAAGGGTGAGCCGTTTAATAAATACGATTAAACCCCGTGGACGTCAAATTGACTTAGATTCAACAAATAAAATTTGTTTATATGGGAAATTTGTATTTAAATTGATTCAGGCAGTAAATATAAAATCAAGGGAATGTTTGTAATAATAATGTAATATTCTGTGAAATTTTGAAAAATTTTATTTTGATTTAAATCTCGAATCATGAGTTACTATAAGAACTCGGTGAGTAATTTTACAGATAAGTAGCTGAGACATGCTATAATAATTTGAGAACATCTTTGTAATCGGCTAATTAGCCGTGATACTTGATAAGAATGTGAAAACATTCCTTTATGCTCTAATGAGGGAAAAATACGATTTCTTAAACTTGTATCAACTATATTCATTGGTTGGTAATGTTGCCAAAAGAAAGACAAAGACTAATCGGGTGAAATGTTTGAAACTAAAGAATGTTTAAAAAGGAAAAGAAAAAATGTGATAGTAAGTTGAAGGGTTCATTAAGTGAAATGTAGAAAAATTTAGAGAATGCTTAGACCATTGGATTTGCTCATATGGATAAAATGAGAAAACACTTGGCATTTTTAATAATAAGAATTCTCATGAATGTCCAATTGGACCTATTTCTATTGGCTAGATATTAATGCTTTAGAGATAATTTGGGGCTCTTTCATTAGTGTAATCCAAGGACTTTTAGAAAATAATTGAGGAAAATCGTCCACAAATTGGGGAGGGCTTAGAACACCCTCAAAAAGCCTTCTAAAACACTTTCTTTGCTTCCCAAACAAAGCTTTCTCTATATACATACAAAACCTTACTTGGAGAGCTACTTTACTTAAGGAATCCTCAATGATTTGAAGGTATTTGGCCACATATAGACATCCACTAATCTTTAAAAAGGGACAAGAGTAAAGTGAGTAACTAATGTCTTGGTTTCTATTGGCATGCCATTATTTTTCAAAAGAATGATTGTTTGATATTTTATTATGGTGAGGAATGGAATGTTTTCTTGCATACAAATCACTAGTATTGCCCTACACGCTCTGTATTAAATTGTTTTGAATTGTTCTCATGCTATGACCTATTCCATGACCCCAGGATAGGAACGATTAGCATGGTGTCTAATTTGATTGATGATGCTCTTTGAGACTTCGGTAAGGGTCAACTGGAGTTATTGTGGATCCACGTATCATTGTATTGCCTTGTGCAATTTGGCATTTGAATGATATTATTGCGCGCCACGAGTAGTAGGTGATTCTAGTGTTTGGACCCTATTACGCATTTGAAAAGGTTTGTGCATCATTTACTTATTGAACTTATAATTGGAAAATGGTTTTTCCTTGAAATCTCGTGGTAAATCAAAACATTATGTTACTCACCCGGTACATAGTACTAACTCAATGTTTAATTAATTTTTTTTTTTTTTTTGTAGATGTTCATCCGCAAGGTACTCGAAAGGCAAGCCGAGACTTGGAGTGAAAACTCAAGTGGGAGTAGGATATCACAAGTAATAGAGACGGACTTGTGGGGTTACTACGAGGATGGCCCGCAATTTCTCATGTATTTGGGCACTACATATGAGCTTAATGTGTATTGTGTCTACACTCATGCCCACCTCTATCATGATAAGTTTATGGTTGATAAACCCATATTTTTTACCTAATATAGTAATATGATATTAGAATAAACTAGGTACTTGCATATGTAAAATTTAGTATGTACTATAATGAATCACTTTTGTATAAACTGAGAGCCTATTTTCCATGTAAAGGCCTCCCAATCACTTGAATCGGCAAGTTAATAATAAAGTAAGTTTATTAACATGAGTTGTTCTTTACACATATTTTGATATAGTTGTGTAGTAAACAAGAGAAAAAGATAGATATCCAATTTTGTTTCCTAAACTAATCATAAGAGAAGAAAAGAAAAGATGCTCATGAAAATTTAATGACGAGATAAATTAATCATAAAGTTACTTCGGAACCTAAAGTCATATGGTAATCAACTAACTAGTTAGTTTGTCTCATCCCACGTTGTAAATATGAGTTATCCACTAAGGTTTTCATCTATAGAGTAATCCACTTAACAAGAAAAATTCAATAATCAACGGGGGAGTGACAAATGAAGAATAATAAATATGCCAAACACAAGAAAAAGTGGAATGAGGAAGTTGAATCCCTTCTCCTTATTATTTGCCTTTGTTTATATCATATATTTGTAGGAGGCCAATAATTACGTGTATTTAATGTTTGCCCACAGGAATGGTATAAAGGTCAAATAAACTAATATTAAGCCTTTACTTTTTGACTAATAGCCGTCTAAATTCTTCATAGGGCAGGTAATCACTAATTCTGTATTTAATGTTGAAGTCTCACCAGCTACAAGTGATAAGGCTTACGACCTCAATGGCGTAACGACCTGACGACCTCAACGCTGAGACGTGGAATTTATAGTCAATGGCGAGCATCTCTAATAGGATTGAAGCACTAGACAATCATGTAATATAATATCAACCACACTTATATGAGTATATTATATCATTTTCATAAATTGCATTGATGTTATGTCATAGTATTGTATGTTTGCTTGGTTAAAATCAACTAAATATCACTTATTTTTATTTTATTCTTTTTCTTAACATACCTCAAAATTTGCAGTAAGTAGAACAACTTTTCACCGTAGGGTGCAACAATACGTGCATCTACAACACATCCTTCCGGAGCTTATCTCTAAGAGCAAAATTCATGATGGGGAAAAAAGTAGGGGGAAAAACATATTTTTAAATAATGTGTAGGGGAAAAAGTGAGAGGAATGTGAATTAAACAGGTGACAGTATTTTATTAGATTGAAAGGGAAGTAGGAGTGGAGGAAAATAGTATTTTGTTAGATTGGGGGGAATGTGAGAGGGGAAAAACCCTAAATGAAGGGCTAAATTAAGTTTTTACCCCCTAAAATAGGTTTTCCCCCTCTATTTTGACACACTATTTGGGTTTTCGTATTTTTGGGGGGCGGAAAGTTGGGTTTCTACCCATACTAATTGTCCTCTAATTCAAGGAGTCCCCGTCTTTTCTAGTCAAACCGGGCAGTTGCAAAACAAATTAAAAGCCGGATTATTATTGGACTAATTAGGTGTGCTTTTGATAATTATATGTGAACGGTGAACGTTTACTTCCAACATGACCGCACAGTGACGGGATATCTAAACTTTTACTTCCCCCATATTTTCTAGAGAATTTTTTTTAATTATTTTTATCTGTTCTTTGGGTTTAAAATTTTTTAATGATTGTTTGTGACTCATTTTCTTTAACTAGATATGAAATAGATAATCAATTCAATATGAAATATAATAACCTTTAAACAAGTAATCGAAATATTGTCACTCAAAAAATACCTAATTTTTTATTATTATTATTATTATTATTATTATTATTATTATTATTATTCTGCTTCTTCTTTAAAAGACTTATATGTAGGTGAATAAATATAAAAAATTTCAAAAACACAATCACATATTTGAGAGTCACGACCATTGCACCATATTTAGAATAATTCTTTTATACTCATATGTTACATGGACATATATTCTGTTAACTAAGTAAAATACACTGAAAATAGAGAATCTCAAAATGAATAGATAAAGTTACAATCACAAAAAATAGTAAGTATTTTCAATTGAGATTATTACAAAATTTGAAAAATCCCTATGTACATAGCATTTGACGTTTCATTTATTAGCTTTCTCTCTTTTATCACATATATCAACAACGTCTGACCAAAATTATATTTAATTGTTACACCTATGTAACATATGGTTGCTGAATAGACAAATAAAGTATGGGGGTAAATTTTCAAAATTAAAATTATGGGTGTAATTTTAATTGTTCAAAATTATACTGTAAAAAAAAGTATTTTCAAAATTATAAAATATCAATAAAATTAAAATAAACAAAATATAACATATATATTGTATTATAAAAACATTAAAAATAATATTTATGATTCTACTTGACTGATATACGAATTTTAAAAAATCACTTTAAAACTCGATATAACCAAAAAAAAAATGATTTCTTTTTTATTCTTTTACAAACAAATTCCAAATTGATTTTGCCAAGACACATATGGCCTACCAATCCGAATCAATCACTGAATGAATGAACAGATGACCGAGAATTAGGGATTTTTTTGGTCACGTAAATGGTCAAAACTCAAAACCGAGTAGAAACAAAAAATAGAAAACGCAAATAAATCCTTAATTAATAGAATGAATTAGGGATTCTACCAAGATTTACGCACCAGAAATGGATATGGACATAATAGAAAGAGGAAGAAAAAAGGGAAACGCGTAGAAATGAAAAAAAAAATAAAGGATTTACTATACAGTGACCAGAATTCCCATGACTAAAGAAGGAAATAACAAATAACCAGTGATGTAATATTGACATCACCAGAAATTTTACAGAACCCACCTTGGGCGGGAAAAAATATACAGCCACTTAATTCAATTAATTTATATATACATATATATATATATATATATATAGATGAGGAGATCTTGGGATGAGCCAACTTTACGTTGGCTTGATTGAAAGGTTATTAATTGATTTACATTATAGTTATGGTAATTATGATGATTAGGTGGTGTACTGTACATATAATAATTTTAAAAAATAGCAATATAATTATTTGTGTATGAGTTGAATTTTGATGTGATTTTAATTCTATATATAAGATGATTCTTTCAATTATGTAGCTCTGACATTTAGTTCTTGTATCAACTGGATACACATAGAGCAACTTATTATTATTATTTTTTAGTAAACTACATTATTCATCAATGCCCAATAATGCAAACTATTATTATTATTATTATTATTATTATTATTTTAAAGGGCTCAACAACGTAATTTTAACACATCAGGAAAAATCATTTTGAGAACCAAATATTGTCATCCAGACTTCAACTTTTAATATATCGATTGCTACGTATATGAATTATTTAATTATTTTCAAATTTTATGCTTTTTTAGTTGTACTATTTGAACAAAGATGAATATAAAAAATAAAACAAAACTAACATATGGTATGATTTTATTTTTCAACACAACACATCGCTTTTAATCAATGACAATCATATGATTTTGTCAAATTTTTTTCCTCTCTTTTATTCAAATAGAATTTTTTCCCATACAAGATACATGTTGTTTGATATGTAAAAAATATTTCCTTTCTTTTTATTTTTTTTGGTGTTTATTTGAACTCCCAATTCTCCACTGCCATTGGCACGTGAGAAATGTTGGTTTTCTGCTTCAGTTCCAGTGCAAGCAGTCCATACTCCATACCTAACCGTTGGCCAAAAATTTCAAAAATTAATGAAATACATCACGTTCAACAGGTCTCGTCTCAATAATTTTCTAGAGAAATAGATGGGTTTCGAGTTAACTTTAGGTGAGTTGACATAGTCTAATGTCACAATTAGAGTCATGCCAGTCTCAATAGCCAGACTCCTCATATCGGAATGATGGATAAATATGGGCCCCAGTTACTAACATAGCGTAGGTGGACGTTCACGTGAAAGGCATGGCTAGACTCGGATAATGACATCATGATGATGATGGCCTAAGCTTTTACGCAGGTATGTGTATTTACAAACGTTAGGTCCACATATAACATACCATGTTCAGGAGAAGCAGGTTAAAAAAATGGCAAAACACCATTATTATCGGAAAAATGATAATAAAATCACTGAAACACGATATCACCCGCAAATGATAACATACCGGATTTTCCAATAAGTCTACAGGTAACATATTGGATCGAGGCACACATTAGCAACCCGATCTGTGCTTATATGCGGCTGCAATACCCGGTGGTGGGCCGTCCGACCTACTATAGTGGGTCACACGACTCACTATGATGTTAGAGAGTGTGGTGGCGCTGCTGGGTTGTACCACCAACTATAGAATCGGATTTTCTCTTTGCTTTTTAGGGGGAAACTCTTTTTTTTTTTTAACCATTCCTAATGAAAATTAGAGGAGCACACAATAAAATATGGTTTTCTTTTTGACTCTCGGAAATGATTGTGGGAATTTGCCATGTACGAACGAGTTGGGAGTGAGTTAAGTAAGATAGATAGAGAGGAATTATTATTTTTTTATTATTATATTTAGATTCTTTTTGCTTTTATTTAGAGAGTAAGACTTTTTTTTTTCTTTGGGGGGGGGGGGAGAAGGGGTATGAGGATCAATTTTATGGGGATTAAGGATGTTATGTGTAAAATTATAAAAAAATTAGGAACTCATGACATTGAAAAAAAAAAGAATAAAGACTCAGTTGATAAAATATGCAAAAGTTGGAGACCACATCTGAAATCTACCCAATTGAATAAGAAAGAAATATAAGAAAGAAAAAGTTGAGGAAGAAATCATGGTCTATTATTGGAGAAAAGTTGTTGGATGAAGTCTCGTGCTCAAGCTCAACTTCAAGAAGAGACTAAAAGTATATAATTATCTGGAAGTCTAATAACCAGCTATTCTTCGCCAACTCTAACTAATATGCGAATATAATTAATCATTTTCGAAACATCTTTTCTAAGCTTTCCACATATACTACATTAAAACGCTTAACAATACATTATCTCACAATTTGATGCGAAGTTTCCATGTTGGGCGGAGAATCTGTTGAACTCCTTGCGACATTTGTCGATTGCAGCAGCAACAGATGTCCACACCTAACCTAATCTAACCGTGGACCCAACAAGTCTGTGCGTGGGAGATTTCCTCTTTAACCAGGGTCCCTCCCTTAGAAAAGTTTCTTCCAACGAATCTGCCACGATCTTGGCTGGGAAAGTTTTATTGATTTCTTTAAACTTTAGATTGGGCTCTTTATATGGAATTACTGTAAATAAAAATCAATCAAGTCATACGACACATGTGATTTGACTGTTTTTTTTATTGACAATTAGAATTCTATGCATGAAATCTAACACAATAGAAAAAATTATAGACTAATAAGAGCATCTTGGGTGGATTGTGAGTAAAATTCATTCCACCTAAGCAAATGCACTTTTTGGTAAAAAATTCACTCTCCTATGCACAATGACAGGGACCAGGTGAAGTTGAGTTGGCGGGGGAAAAAAGAAGGTTGGGTTTGGCACCGGGTCTCGTTTGAGACCCTGGGTGCAATCTCGTGACTCAGCAATGCTGGGATTTCTTCCAATAAACAAATACAAAAAGACACACCACTTCTAAGGGAACTGCATTGGAGTCCGTCCGTGTCCCTTTCAAAGTCTTCTTTCCCCTGCCACTGTACCTTTCTTTTATTTTTTTACACGACGCTCTTATTTTGACACTGCATTGGAGTCTCTCTGCGTCCATTTCCTTTTCCTTGCCATCTCTAAAGAGAGACCTCCTTCCATTTTCTCGCCATCTCAGCAGCAATGCACAAGATGCATTGAAGATGCTCTAAGTGAGAGTTGTAGTGAAATTGTGACAAAAGAGATATTTCAATTATTGCGCCTGTTTGCACGCAAATAAACTCTTTTAAATACGAGAATGAGACAAAAAATTACACTCAGGTCACACACAACGCAAATACATTAATAAGAAGGTTGGGTCCACGGCTTGTGATCAATCTTGAAAATTTCCACCCACTTTTGTCGTCATAGGGTTTGGATGCATTTGCCAAATACCGGACGTCTGGATGCACGTTGCATGCAGCGTAGTATCGCCAAGCGTGATTTTTTCATGGTTGAAAGAAAGAAAAGGCTGAGGCTTATTATAAATATATATATTGATATTGATTCTTAAGTTTTCAAGTCTCCACAAAAGTTTCTCTATCGTCGTCTAATTAATTAAATTAAAAAGAAATCATGGTTTTGCCGGGCATTGACGGGTTAATCCAAAAACTGGTTCCGGCCATTGAAAAAGCGGTGCGGGATGATGCCCAACAAAGAAGTTTAAAAGAACCCGACGTCCAAGAATGGCTAGAGAGACTCCAATTAACAAGTAGCCTATGAGATGGATGATGCTTTGGACGCATGGTATCTCAACACACAAGTAGCAAAAATGGAAGAAGGTGATAAGGATTTCTTGGACAAGTTAAGTACCTTTATCCAATGTCTTTGTTTGTGTTTCATAGATGCCTTTGTGTATCGTAGTCTTAATTGGAAAATTAAGCAACTAAATCAAAGTTTAGCTTCAATTCGTGAGGATATTGAGAATAAGTATAAATTTCTTCCTAATATACCCAAGCAAGTTCCCCAAGAAGCCTTTAATAAGCGGCGTCCAGAAACCTACTTCATTGACGTTTCTCAAGAACATGGTCGAAAGGAGGTCAAGAGAACACTCTTGTGATCAAGTTGTTGTCTCCCGCTTCCGCTAGTCAAGAGGAGAATGGTCCAGAGGTTATCTCTTTTGTGGGAGTTGGGGGGTTTAGGGAAGACATCTCTTGCCAAACTAGTATGCAATGATGGCAGGGTGAAGCATCATTTTCCGACAATGATATGGTGTCAGATCCTTTCGATGAGATCAAGATTGCCAACACAATCAGAAATTCATTGTGAAGATTCCAGTGACCTTCAACTGTTACTGACAGAAATTGAAGAAAATATTTCGGAGAAAATTAAGGTTCCTCCTCATACTAGATGCAGATGTATGGTGTGGTAAAGAGGGTAAATGGAATCAGTTGAAATTAGTGGCTCTTAAGAATGGTGCCCCTGGGAGTAAAATATTGGTGACCACAAGGAAACCCACAGTAGCCAGGATGATGGGTGCTACTCCGCAAGAAGAATTGCACCCACTGTCTAGCTAACTCAGATTGCGCAGTGAAGAAGAACTTTGGACGATATTTACTCTTTGCAGTGTTGAGAAGCTGCGGAGGAGTTTCATTGCCAAAGGAATACCTCCTCCTCCACAAGAAGTCAGAAATCTAAAATATTGTACGAGGGTACTGATCACGGGTCTTGACAATGATTATTTAGAAGACGAGCTTCCATCAGATATTGGAAGTCGCTTAATTCACCTAAGGTATTTCAAATTGGAGGGAAATTATAAAAAACTCCCAGGCACCCTGCGTGATTTGTATTATTTGCAGACGCTCAATGTGGAATCTTGAAGAGCTTCCTCAGGAAATTTATAAGCTAAAAAATCTGATACATTTTTTGGGTTCCGAGCAGATAGGAGTGGGAAAATTAATACATGTTAAAACACTGAACAACTTATTCACAGCACAAAGAGGAGGAAGTAAATTGGGATATATCTGGAAAATTTAAACCAACTTGAAGGAGAGTTAAACATTGAAGTTATTGATGTAAATGAGGAATCAGAATGCAGTGGCTTGAGATTCCTAGAGCTGCATATAAATGGAGGAATGGATGCTCTTCCGATCTGGCTCTACGACCGCCTTCAAGTTTGTATCTCTTGTGTTGGAGGAAAGTTAGTTGATCCGTTATCCGCAGTGGATTGGCATGGGTGGGGTCCGACCTCAACCGTCTGAAACGGCTTGAGCTGATGGGGTATTCCCCTGTGCCTTCATCCTTATGGAATCTGCGGTCACTTGAACAACTCAGGATTTTTGTTTTGAAATCCATGGAACGCTTGGTCGGCAGTGAATTCTTGGGAACCACACATCCGATGATCAATATTGATGGAGGAAGAAGAATATTCCCCAAACTAAAGAGGTTAGGATTTGATCGTTGCCTACAATGGAGAGAGTAGGAGGAAGAAAATGGCATAGAGATAATGCCCAATCTAGAGGAATTATACGTGGTAGACTGCAACAATTCAATTTGTCGTTTCCTGGGCAAAGCTGGGCCCCTCAAACATTTCATTTGAATATTCACAATTCCAAGCTTTTAATACAAGAGTATGAGGAGGGGGGGCTTCTTTATTCCTGGCTGTTCAGTGGTTGAGACTTGGACCGGAACTGAGTGATGTATTGTCGCCTTTTATATATTTTCACTTATCTCTTCGGCCGTTTATTTGTAATTGGGTTTTTGTGTGTTGCTGTTGGTGTCTCTCCGTGTGTATCTATATGTGTATCCGTTGAAGCATTTTCATGTATATATCACTATATATGCATGTATGAATCCGATCTGAACCATTTTCTAATCATTATTATAATTATTGTTACTTTAAGTTCTAAGGTCAAATTTTGTACTCTATTATTATATTCAGTATATTTTATTCGCCTGTGCATCTTGTTGAATTTTGACTCTTCGATGTGAAAATATATAGTATAATGATAGTACGAGATTGCCAACCAACAAATTTCTAGTATTTCATAAGTATATATTTCATTTCTTGTGGAGAAATCAAAAACCGACGTGTGATTTTAAGGGATTAGTGTATTGTTAAACTGTGGTCATTAATTAAACATTTATACTTATGGGTTCTCCTTTAGAGAGGAGTACTAAGTTTTCACTACTCTTGAAATACTATGAAATTTTTCATTGGCAACTATGTACTAATAATGCCCCTTTTTCCCCCCAACAACGTGACGGGCCAAATGCAATTCGTAAATTCATAAGTTACTGTCCGATACAATACAAAGACAGAAGAAGCAAATTCAAGGCGTTTTCGTTAAAACCAATTAGAAATAATGAGGAAAAATAAACTACTTGGGACATTTCTCTGTGACAAAAAAACAGCACATAATAATGTGACACCTAGCTACATAAATATTTTCGTTACGTCTAAGGGGAAGCCATCGATAGAATTAAGGGAGAAGAATAATTCAAAACTGGTTTGTAATTATCTTGTGCAGCACTAATATTATATACCAAACATGCTTTAGATATTCTCAGGATTTGTTTCCCACCTTTGCATTCTGAAATCCCACGAACCACATTTGTGCAGCTTAAACTTACAAATAACCACAAATTAAGTGGTATCGTGAAGAAGATTGGCTCTGAGGAGCTTACTGCAATTTCTGACTAGGCATGGCACTCGAGTAATCAGTCTCATTTCCTTCACAAGTTACCTTTGATGAAGCACTTGATGACGTTTCACTAGCACCAATCTCAATTTTCTTTATTGCCGTTGGCGGATTATTATGCTGTGGGACGGGATCTGAAGGTCCTTGACCCTGCTCGGCTAGCTTTCTGAGGAGGTTCATGATTGTCGGAAGAAATTTGGTTGATATGGAAATAAGTCCTGGAAGCTGCAAACACAAATTCCTACCTTTATTTAAGCATATCATATTTCCAATATTGACAAATTAAACAAACTATTTTTTTGAAGCTTATTCGCCTTTAATTCAATTTTTTAAAGTTAACCAAGTAAACACTGTTCTGAAGGCAAATTCAAAGATATTATTGTGACCCGTATCATTTGAATGTCGAGAATATACTGTTTCACCAAATATTTCAAAAGTAACTCTTGGTTTTCCAAAAAAAAGAATGAAATTTTTTATTTTTCTTCCCAATGAATGAATTATGAAAGTAACTTTTACAATGTCTAAAATTTTTCTTTTCCCAATTTTTGATTTTGTAAACTAGCCAAGTGTGCTCTTAATGATATTTTTAGTAGCAAGCTAGCTGTGCCCTGATCCATTAAGAAAAAAAGTGTAAAGTGTAAGTTAGAGTGGATAGATTCAAGTAGTTTACTTACAGCTCCATTGCGGAATTCACCAGGGATGTCTAGTTGTACCCACAGGGCCTTTACAAGCAGATAACCAACAAAAATAGCACCCAAATACAATGGATTTCTGTAAAATTTTAGGGAAAGAAAACTCGTGAAGACAATTCAAGAGCAGTAGATGAGGTAAATATAAAGTAGTAAATATCAACCAGGTAGCCATCTCTTCCCGTTCACCCGCAATAAGGAAAACATGACAGAAAGAATGGGTACCTTAAAAGTGTCATAAACTCGTTAAAACCCAAGATTAACAACGCAACAATCGCCCATGGGGGTGGTAACCAATTGTTGTTTCGATTGCTAGCTTCCTGAAGGCCAGTCAATAATCATGACCAAGTGAAATGTACAGCGATGGAAAAATTAATCTTGACACAAAGATACTAGCGGCAATGTCAGACACAAATGCCTATTTAAAAAGAAAATAGAACTTCATAAAAATTACAGAGGTTTTAGAAACAGTATACTCCTTTAATGAGCGTATTTGCATTTTTTGGTTTCCTAATATATCCTATGAAATTACCGTCAACTTTGAATTTAATAATTACTTCTTGATATCATCAAATGAGGCACTGTGAGAAGAACGTAAGTTTTACTTTTCCAGTAACATTAATTGAAATTTCTTAATTTGTGTGAAAATAATCTATATAAATGTGAGGGAAGGAGAATGAGCAAGTTCGTGCCTGAGCTGAAATTGCTTGAGTAACTGTGTATTCCGATCTGCTTTAAATTGCCTCCATAATGATTTGCACTGGACTGGGGTTATCAAGGTTTTGGATGGTGGAACCTGGGTAGGACCAAACAAAACAAAAGATTAGTTGATTAGTTCATTGTGAATGTGTGTACAGGCAAGATTAGGTCCAACAAACTTGCATGTGTTCTGTAAAAGTATTCTCTGACATTCATCATCAGTGTTTGTTGGCTGTTAATGTGCTAAAGGCGAGATACAATTTAAACAATCTAAAATATTTACCTTGGGCCAACTGCTAGAGGCTAGAGCGTCTAGTGACTTCTTGGTAGCAGCATTTTGTCTAGGATCCAGGAGAGCAAGGGACAATGTACTCTCAATGGTATCAGTATTGCCATCTAAACGCATTGCAGCCATAATGGCTAGTAGCTTCAAAGACTAGGATGGTCAAACAAAGATAATAAGAGATTTAAAGAGATGCAAACATCAAAAACCCGACTAAGAATCTCAGAAAAGTATATCATACAGCGGAGCGAGCAGTTTTGGTGATTGCTCGAATATCTTCTTTCCCTGTCCAGACCCGTGGCATTGAGTCAGAGTCCTGGCTGAATAATGTGGAAAACCTGAGAACAATGGTCCTATCAGTTCCGTGGGAAGAACTCAGAAAATAAAAAAATATTCAGCATTGTAATGTAATCTGAGTTGAGATGTAATATAATACAGCAGATGATACCCAGTATGGTGTGAGCGTTAAATTTGAAGGAGCAAGGCGCCCCCGGGGGGGGGGGGCTTTTTTATTCAAACAAGCAAGTTATAATGTCATCTTCAATTGTTTCATCCCCCTCCAAAATTTTGTATTCCAGCTCTAGACTTTTGAGTGTTAGTTAAAAAATAAAAATTATCCCTTGGGTAGTCATATAACATTAAAAACATAAAAAAGGCACCTATCCTTCATACGAATCAAAACCCTTCCAGCCTCTTCTTTTGCCTTGGTTTCAACCAATCCTCTTGCATGTTCCTTCAAGTTCGAGAGCATTTTATCCTTCACTTCTTCATCCATTTCAAAACCAGAAAGAGCATCAGAAAATCCAGCTACAGCTGTTTCAGTCTCGTGCTGGAGAAGTTTTCTTATTGCAGACCAAGTATCATCATTAGCACCATCTAGTAAAGCCTCAACAGGTCCTGACAATGCCTCATTCAGTTTTTTCTGCACGTTAAATCTCATCAGTAATAACAATATACATAATAACAAAGAATTCGTTGGATAGAAGTATGCCAAATATACAATTACCAGAAATTGCAGGTTAGATATCGAACCATAGAACTCTTTTCTAACTGGCTATTGAAATGTAAGGAGATATCTGTGGTTACCTTTTGTGCTCTCGTTCTTATGGATTGATAGCAATAACTAAATCCAAGCATGTGGGTAGGAATATGAGCAAGTGGAGAATTATCAAAGCAGCTTAAGGAACGGTTAAATGGATTAAACCTACTCAGAATCAGATCAAGGTTAACACGGATGAGAGTTTGCGAGGTTTGAATCAATTGGCTGCTGGAGGTGTAGCTAGAAACAGTTTGGGAGAAGTGCTTTTTGCCTATTTTGTGAAAATATGAAGGAGGAAACAATAATTGAAGCTGAAATCTATCCTATTCTTATTGGTTTAAGAATCTGTATGGCAAGGATTGCATTGAATCAGATTCTGTGGCTGCTGTGGCATTAGTAAATTCTGATAAAAGGAGGAAGTTGAAAGCTACAGAATATTTTGGTGGAAATAAGAGCTACTGTTAGAAGGTATAATATCCCTGTGAAGCATAATTGGAGGGAAGGTAATATGTAGGCAGACTGCCGGCTGATTATGGGCATCAAATTAAGGGCTTGAAAGTATATCATCCACAAGAACTTAATGGAAAGTTTAGGGGATTGGTTAAAACTGATCAAATTGGAATTCCATATATTAGAAGAGCCAAGGAATCTACTGTTTGCTGAGCTTCTGTATTTGCTTTTATAATTGTTTCGGGGCTTGTCATTACATGTATTGTTTCCTGTTGATTAACAGTCCAGAACCTTTTAATTTACTTAGGAAGCTAGCTTTATTTTCTGCCATCGTTTGAGTTTGTTGGGACGCTTTAGCCTAGTCCCTGCCCATGTAATATTCCGTTTTTGATATTAATAAAACTGTAGGGGTATTCAGACCCCCCCCCCAAATCGAGACAAGGTGGAGGTCTAAAAACCACACTGAGGCTCATATGTTTTTTTTAACAAGAAAAAACAAAGAATTAACTAAATTCAATAAACAAAGAATTAACTAAATTCAATAAACTTGAGATACCACACTAAAGTCATACACATAATCTCACCATCTCATGCAGATTGCAAAATAAATAAAATTTTCCATCAAGCATGAAGTGATTGAAGCTGTAGAATCCAATACATTTTTTTCTTACCTCAAAAATGGTAGTAAATTCAGACAACTTTTCAGTACGGAGTGCAGTAACATGTGCATCTATATCCCTCCGGAGCTTATCTCTTACTCTAGAAGAGTCCCATTTTCCCTGGTCAATGTTTGCGTCTGCAGAACCAGATAACAATCAAATTTTATGTTGGCGAGGACCTAAATTTTTGCAATTCCCTAATCAGTATTTTATCAGCTGTTGAGCCTCAAATTCAGTTCATGAAGGAAACTGTATAAGATCATCAAGATGAGAATATTGCAAGTTAGACTAATTTCCACGAAAATTATGTATCATAAGCTATGGTTATAGCCATTCAGAACTCGAATCTCATATGCTGTTTGCAATACAGTACCTGCAGCTCCTTCATCAAACTGTGACATAAAACATTCAGTGCAATCATGAGCAGCCACAGAAAATCCTTTCCCCCCATTCAAGGCCTTATCAAATGCTTCTTTAAATTTATCCAAGGCTGCAGAGCGTATGTGTCCCAGCATGATCTGGTAAGCTGGTTGGACAAGCTAATATATACATAAAAGAAAACATACCATGAGATAAGGGAAAAATAAATGTTTGTATGCCTATAGCTGAAATAAAAATCTCATTCATTAACTTTGGATGCAGATCACGGATTATATTTGATGTAACATCTAACCATGTCAAGCACACGAGACTAAATCAAGAATTGCTTAAACCCCTATTTAAATGAAGTGAGAACCTGTGTTATAATTACAAGCATTTAAGTAGAACTTTCCAATATCATGACAAAATATCAGAGACAAGGTAAAATGTTGTCCATGCATGTAACCATAACATTGTGAGAATAACTGAATTTACTATCATTTTGCAATACCCGTGAAGGATGGCATTAAAAGTCACCAGAACATGGCTTCCAGAAAGGTGCAATACAATAACTTACTAAAAACCTGTCAATATCAGCTCAGCAAAGTTGGGTGGTTTTACGAGGGAAGCCAGAAAGTGGTTCTGGCTATTTGTTGGGTACCTGGGTGTTTTGCATGGAAAGGAGCATCGGAATTTTTAAAGATATTGAACAAGGTGGAGATTTACGGGGAAACACTATATTCTTCATTTCTTTGTGGGCTTCTTTCAAGGACTTCCCTTTATCTTTGGTTGTTCTTGGCTGGAAGGAAGTGTTGTGTTAAATTCCCAACAGAGGACAAATATAATCTTTTTCAATCTGTACACAATATTTCAGTTCCATCATCATGCATTCATTTTGTGCTCCCCTCCTGTTAGTATCTTCTTTTCCTCTAGTGTTTATAGAAGTATCCGACGGGTATTTTACTATCACGTGAACTTTAATTAACAAAATGAAATGATGGGAGAAAAGTTAATTCTTGAGAGAATCTTCCCTCACTTGCTCACAAAATATATCCCACACTGTTGATATACAAAAATTAGGGATGATATGTGTGTGTCTATAGTAAACACGTACAACCAATTATACAATCCTAGAGAAGTATTACTTGCAATAGTTTGTCTTCCAGATGAATGCGCTTTGAAGATCTAACACCTTCATCAAAATATGTAGCCTCTGCATCATACCTATAGTTGGAGGAGGGAAAATTGAAAGAAATGAACTCAAGAAACAATTCAGTTAACTCTGGAAGGATGATGTGTAAGACATTCTCAATGTAATTTTTCAGAGGTTCGCTCCCATAAATAAACAAGTCAATTTTCTTTCTTTACTTTTTCTGTAACATAATAATTTTAGGGGAAAAAATGGGGGCAGCTCTTCTGGAAAAACCGACAAACTTACGGTACAGACGTTCCAAATTTTTATTTAAGTTTATTCAACTATCATTGATTTAGGATATGCTAATGTTGCTTAAAATTTAATTTAACCTCTTCAAGTCTGTTCTCCAACCAATCATAAATGTCAGTTCAACCAATTTTAGCAAAGGTCAAACTGTGTCTTGGCAAGATTGCGGATAAAAACTGATTTTGCTAGGTGGAACATAGGATTCACTAGGCAGCATCATATACTTGCAACTACTCCTGCTAGTTACAGCAAAATGTCACTTCTTCGAGGTAGCCACATACATTTAAACCATTATGTTTATAGATGATTGTTGCTAAGCTACTGGAAGAATATAAACACGGACATCTACCAACTTACTCCAATAGACAAGCATCAAGAATTGAGCTGAGTTTTTTGCCAAAGCCTGGTACCGGCTGAGATTGTACAGTCTCTTCCAGTTCCCGCCATTCCTAAATTATATGGATCTCATAATCAGTATTATGCTTCAAACAAAACCTTTAAAGAAATTTAGGAAACGCACTTCATTTGCAATAAATGAAGAGAACTTCTCGTTGGCGATCTCTTCACAACGTACAGTGGCAACCATCACCTGCAAATAGATCACGAGCACATTTATAGATGGTGAAATTACTAATTGGTTTATTTATGACTTCACAAGTGCATGTCTATATTACAACCTTGTGAGCAGGTAGATCAAGGTCCTTGTTCTCCTTAATGATCTTCCATATCTGTTGAGAACTAAATGAAAAGCCAGAAGCTGGAACTACAGCCCGCCTATCACCAGCAAGCCCACCAGGTGCAATAGAATGGTAGAATCGCTGTCTCAAACTTGCCACCTTCATGAAAAATATAAATTAACTCGAAAGATTAAAGATCTCAGACTACACTAATTGAAAGAGCATACATCTCGTAGCAAATAAACTCGAATGTCGACAGAGGTGACGATATAAAATCAGAACAGTCAAAAGTACTTGCATTTAAAAAGCATAAGTATTTTTTGAACAACATGAACAAGAACCTGCTCTCTAAATAGCTCTTCCTTTTCTTCAAAACTGGAAAGAGCGACAACTTCAACCTGTAACCAATCATCAAAGAAGGTAAAATGTAACACACAGGTAAATAAATGATAAGTGTTATCCAACAAGATAGCAACTTACATTGAAAAATTCACTTAAAGGAGTTTCTTCGTGAACTTGAGGCTTAGGAACACTATCCCATATCTTCAGAATATGGCGAGAGATGAAGATTAGCAGTCAATTACATCAAGGTACAACAATATTACAGTGAAAATCACCGTTCCCATACCTTCTGAATGTCTTCTCTTAAAACAGGTTCTAGATTTTCCAAAGGCGTCTAACAAAGAAAACATATGCTCTTATAGATCAATAGATTACTCTCATAAAAACTAAATTGGAATTTTAAAACCACAACTACCAGCATAATATAAAATGTATAAGAGGCCTTTCCAATTAAAAAAACAATAAAAATAAAATAATAGTTGAAGAGGATGAACATACCCTTGTTTTATCACGTATGACAAACATCAAAGTGGTTTTACGTGGACTAAATAATCTCATCATAACCTGTTATCATAAAATATATCAGTTAAGAATTTGAATTTCAAATTATTGCTTGCAGAGAGCAGATGCTCCGAGTTACCTGGAATACAGTTTTTAGGAGAGGCTTGTTTGCAGCCTGCTCACGACCAATATCATGACACCACCTGAATTAAATTTATTCAGATAAATAACATAACATCCCAAACAGCTTATTTTTATTTTTATAGATGTAGGGATAATTTTGAAGCATTTCAACAGCCTTACATATTTATCTAGTACTATATCAGAAACAGCAAGACCGAAAAGAGAACTCTGCTTTTCAAATGCAGTATCATCCTGCGACAGAGCAAAAAGATCAGAATAGAAGTGAAAGGTCATAGATCCACATTTCTCTTCTTCTCGATATTAATTGAAATAATATACATCTGAAGTGAAGAACCTTAAGAGCCAATAAGCATTTCTAAGAAACCACAAACCACTAGAACAGCAGAAAATATGACATCCCAGAAACCACGGGAATACAAGAAAAGATTCAGTTAATCCTAGAAACAGAATATAATGGTATACATAAATTGTAAGATGTTCATACATGGACAGGTCATACATAACTCACATCACGATTCATAATCATTGTTATATGTGTGTGTGTGTGTCTTATGCATGGACAACCTCCTGGGCTTCATTAAACAGATGGAGTCTAAGATGTGGAAAAACAGAAACTGAAGCATCAAACTGCAAGATTGTCATCAAATTAATGGAATATTTAAATGTATTATACAGGACAGCAAAGATACAAGTTTAGGGAAGTTATCTAGGATGAAAGCTAAAAAAATGCAAATAAACAGTAACGTTTGCAAATCGTCGTGAAATTGTGATGTTGCTAAGTAAAATTGTTACAGTACCTCTCCTCGTTCTCTTCCATCCGTGCCTTCTAAATCCATTACAAGAGTGCAAGGTTCAATCCCAACACACCGTGCCATCCAAATACCTTTGGTGGTTTGGGACCTGACAAAATTGATGTCAGTCAGCTTCAATTTAATAACAGGAGACATGAATTAACACTAGAGTCTGTTTATGAATACTTGCCTCCCCTTAAAAGCATCCATCTCCCTAAAATTAGTCCGAAAGAGCTGGTTTAACAATGTGCTCTTCCCTGTCAAAGTCACAGAAGATGTTTAATAGAAGAAGAAACTAGCTTAGATATTGTTAGTAAGCCATCTACAGTTAATGAATATATAATATTTGGGCTGCTTAAACAACAATTTTAAATGCTCCCAAAGAAGCGAATGGTGGTAGAAAAAGAACTTTGCTATTAAAGGGATTGCTAAGGTTCTTAATTTCAGGAAAAACCAAAAGCTTCACAAATTTAAACAAATCGTGAACTGATGAAACACCAAAAAGGCATCTTTAAGGATAAGAACTCATACCACTACTCTGAGGGCCCATGATAGAGACCACGGCATAAGAAAGTCCACACTCTGCGAGTTTAACTTCCTTCATGAAATTTTCGACTCCCTCAACATTAAAATTACCATCTCCATCTATTAGGTGAGTTGAGCAACACTCATCGGGTTTATCTGGATGAAATAGTATAGCAGTTGCGTTAAACAATGCTTGCTTGAGATCTTAACTTCTTGAACAAATTAAATGAATTCACTCAGTAGTTAATTGCACAAGATGGTCTTTAAGCACTCAAGACCAGTATAATGACCCTCGTTACACAAAAAGCAATCCCTCCCCCGGCCCCCCCAACCCTCCAAAAGACGAAGGCAATGAGGGAACAAAATTTCCAGTGACTCTCTGGAACGATAATAAAAACCGTCAAAATACATGGATATTATTAGAACAGGTGAAAAGAATCCATGAATGGTTAATTTAAAATGATTGAATAAACTTAACCGAATCAATAATGACAAAGATCGGTTTAGCCAAATGCTAATTCCAGCCTTTTCCTCTCCACCATTACTCATAATTCCAGACTTCTCAGACTCCCAGTGATCCTTAACCACCAAATTGTCAAGTTACGAGTTGGGATCATGCATAAGGTCCAGCACCACTTAGAACATTAAGCAACATTCAATACACCCGAACTTGACAATCAAACCAAATATTGATCGGATCCCAATCAAAATTACATCCCCAGAAAACTGTAAATGCAATATGAATGCCTTAATCCAAAATTCAATAATGCAACGATCAGGAGAAATGGAAAACTAAAAAGCGGTTAAGCACAAAACAGAAAAATGCATGCATTATATTAATAATTAAATAATAACGTCATCGTAATTTGGTGTTTCAATCCCGTGATGATGATTGAGGGATAATAATAAAAGAATGATCATTAAATGAGGTATACACGATATAAATTAATGCATAAATGTAATGCAAAACAAAACCAAAAAAAAAAAAAAAAAGACAAGTAGAAAAAATGGACGGAAAGCGAACCCATTTGGGCTGGAAATCAAAGTATTCGATCAATGGTGGAAACTCGGAAATCGGCAGAGAATGAAAAAGAAGAAATCGACGGAAATGAATATGATCTGCGAAGGTTAGTTAATATTGTTATATATTTACACAATTACACTGTCTAAGGAATGTCTTTTCCGAAAAGTTGGAGTGTCTGTCCTAATTTATAGTGAAATTCAATAAATAAATATATTATGAACTAAAAACAAACCAAACACACACTAGTGTTGGAGGAAAAAGGAAAGGAGAAAAAAAAAGTGATGCTCCTCAATATTTTCTCATCTCTAGCTAGTAATAATAATTGAAGTATGCTTTCCTTTTAAAAAAAAAAAAAAAAAGAAAAAAGAAAATAATAATAATAATAATAATTGAAGTATGCTATGACTCATTTGGTTGGCTCTATCTACCTTTTAAATTCACTAATTGAAATAATTAATTGGCTCTATTGATGGGTTTCAACTCGCGCACACGTCATAAACAGATGATACTGTAAAGGTATCTTATATTAGAACAAGATTGATCTGTAATACACGAATTGCTAAATTAAACTGTGACATAATACAGAAAAATTTTATGTGACGTGTAGCTTTTCCTCCTTCTTCCTAACTTGATTTTTCTTTATATATTATATGAATTATCCCTGGCAAAGCAGAAGAATTATAAGTTGAATTTGTATTCAACATAAGCTAGGTCTATTCTTATATATTGAAATTTAATCAATCAATTACCACAAGTCATATAATTATATATAGTTGCATTAATTGTATCAATTCTTATAATAATAATCTATATTAAATCAGTGTTGACACTTAATAGATTAAGTCGGTGATGAGGCAGAAACATGTTAAAGCATGAGGCAGTGGCTTTGAACTCCAAAATTATCATATTTCACATTTGGTGCTCATCTTCACCTTACTAGTCCCAAACCTAGGCAGCAATGACAGCTTGTATACTGGGAAAAGCCTGAAATGGATTGGTTTAAACTCAATAAATACAGATGGGGGAGGTTTAGTCAGAGATAACTTAGTGCACATGAGGTTTGGGTTCTATGACTATTTTAATCAAGCTTCCATTCTTCATGCAGAGCTAAAAGCAATGGAATAGGGATTGGAATTATGCTACTACAAAGGGTATCATCAGGTGATTATTGAAATGGACTCAGCTGTAGCTTGCCAACTATGTCCGTGATGATCCCATGTAATAAGGGTGAGGTTTTCTTCTTGTAATAATACAAACAGAATGTTCATATTCATATATGTAACATTAATTTGTTCTCTGGTATTCTTCTTGCAAGTGTTTCTTGCGTTTCTTCAATCTGAATCATATTTACTTGAGCAGTAAAAACTAAAAACAGAATTATATCCAATAATGATACGAGCATCACACTAGTCACTAGTCTGAAAACCATAAACACGTCCCCCCAAAAAAAAAAGAAAAAAGAAAAAATAGAGGCTAATCAATGTAAAGCTTATCCAATAACAAAATCAAACTATGGTCACTTAGTTAAGCGCAAGCATATACAGCTTTTTCAATCATTTATGTCCTTTAGATAAGGGGACTAAACCCATTGTCCAATGCTAAGCTCTCAGCATAGTATTGAGCTGGCCTCAGTTTCTCTGCCGCCCTTGTTTTCATAATTATGGAACTCACCAAGAGAATTTAATTAATAATAATATTAAAAAAGTAAATTTAAAATCATTTTCCTATTATACTCTTTTCATTTTTATTAATTATTCAATTTTAGTAACTACTTTATTTTTAAAAAAATGCACATTAAATAGATCCATATAAGAAAAACTAATATTTTAAGTATATTTGTATAATGGAAGTGGCTGTGTGTGTGTGTGTGTGATTTTAAGATCATTTTTTGGAATCCTGGATGCACAAGAGCATTCTTTACTCTTTAGTCGGCAGTAATTACACTTGATATAGGGAAAATAACTCATCAGGGGGGAGCGAGTTGAAACTCAACTCAGATTTAACTACACTGTTGTTAGCAGAAAAAGATGGCAATATACAGCATGGATGTTTACATTAGTAGAAACCTATTGCAATTGTGGAAGTCTAAACCATTCCAAATCATCCCAAAAAAATGGACAGGCAGAGGCGGCAGCTATAAAATTTCTGCAAAATTGCAACATCTAGCTACTTGATTTACATGACACTAGTCAAAGTGGGATACTAACTTTGCCATATTGCTATCTCAGCTCGAGCATGGCTTAGATCTCCCATTTCTCTGCCTGCATACAAGAATTGTAGACTTGTAGTTATAGTCAAAAGATTTGATGAAAACAATCATAAATTCAGGCCTAAGTCAAGAACCAACCAAAATACATCCTTTTTCTCTTGTGCTAGCAGCTCCTCAAAGGATATATCAGAAAAGCCAGCATCTTCACTCTCCAGAAGCTCACCCGAGTTCGCTTTCATATCCATGCAAGCACCAAGTTCCAGCATCTTCAAAATGAGACGAAATTATTTAACGTGACAATAATTCATTCTGAGAATAGGCATTGACGCTGCCCAAACGAGCAGAGTTTCATTTATCTAATAATAAAGCTACCCCAAATAATGAGATGAGCCTTTGTCATCGAACATTTTCTGATCCATGTTATTCATTACATATTTTTAACAGTTTACTTTAGGCAATCCATCTGCTCAATATAGCATAAACGCCACTGCGGCAAATTGATACGAGGAATCCGGCCTGTGAAATCTGTGATTATGTTCCTTTTATCTTCTGCCTAGATAAAATATAGATACTTGGATGATTATGTTTACAATATGTTTTAGCTTATTAGTCGGACTACCCTGGAACTATAAAATGTTAGCCAATAAAAGTGGAATGTTAACGTAATTCAGGTTAATAACAATGTTTTTTCAAATTCTTAGCATGGTGTTTGATGCTAAGAAACCAATTCCACACTAGTTCAAATTCACCATTATTGTCACTGAAAGAAAAATCATATTAAGTTCCATGATAAATCAAGAAGGGGGGGGGCGGAGGGAAGAGAAATGGGATACCTTCTTGTATGCAGGCGAGCGCTTAATCTGTTGTTGGAGCCAGTTATACACAAAGACATCCTCTTCTACTCTTTTTTGTTCTAATTCTAGCTTGTGTATCTACACACAACAAACAATTCCTCATAATCTGAATAACAAACAAGACATTATAACTCAAGACTCATGTACCTACCTGTTGATATAGACGGTCAAATGAAGACCTATCTGCCTTGCATAACAGGGCTTTGGTTATTGTGAATTTCCTCTTGATGACCTCAGACCTGATCATGAGGACCAAGAACATTTTTAGTTCCTCATTAGTATCGAGGACAGGATTCACTGACATGGTTACGTCTCCGTCATAAAG
>CAVNYN010226783.1:0-16407 GCA_963692815.1 Nyctanthes arbor-tristis
AACTCACAATTTTCAAATGATGCATGAATCTTAAAGTGAAAACATATAATGTAAAGAGTGTATAACTTTTTAATGTGCAATAATATTATTTATTTTTTGAATTGCAAAAACTATATAATATATGTTAAATATATTATACATACAAATAAGAAACAAGAATGAATAATGGCTCAGCGGTTGAGAACTCTCCCCCCAACTTTGAGGTGAGGGGTTCGAACCCTTTCCTTTGCAACAATGGTGAGAAATTAAGTTTCATTACATAAGCGGGTCTGGTCGCATGCGTGAGTTGCTCGGTATATGCTCGGGTTGGGTAAATGGGTAAGTAAGGTTGATAAAATTGTATTTTTTACTCAGATCGGCTGAAGGTTTTGAAAATCGAACCGTGAATTGAATCGTGAAGATTTTATGAAAAATCAATTAAAAAATACCAAAAAATTAGGAAAAAGGAAAAAGCCACAAATTAACAATAATAAGTCAAACAATAACTTAAAACTATACATATGATGTCTTGAACAAGGTTTGCAAACTAATTCATGGTAAAGACTACGCAAACAATAAACATACAACATATTCGAAACACAACCATCACTCATTGAAATGCATTTCCTCATCACTAGCACCAAATGCATTGCTTTTATTGCTATTGGGGTTAACTATCCCAATCTCCTCATCAATATCATTGCTTCCTTGAACATCTTCCTCGAAAATATCATCACTGCCTTCTCCATATGCATAAAAATTAAAATTAAATCATAGGCAACTAAAAAATCTGCAAGAAGAACTAAGGAGAAACATGAACTTAAAATTAAAAACACAATAATTCACATGGCTACTAAGTTTCAACTTTCAACTTTTAACAAGATACATAGGTAGTAATTTAAACTTGCAATGTCTTGTATCCAAACTATGAAAAAAGAAGAAAATCAAAATGCATAATCAACTTTCCGTTTACTTCTTATGATATCAAAGGAGTGAACTCTTGAAATGATGAAAAATGGGTAGCTTTAGCCCTCAATATTGTATCCATAGCTCAGAAATTCAAAGAAGGTGAAGCTGTAATTGAGCCAACAATGAAAAACCCGCGAGGAAAAGTGGGAAACAAGAAATCAGGAGATGAGAAGAGAAGTAAAGATTAAAGAACACAAACCCGTTCGTAGACCCGTTTCTTCTTCACTTCTTATTCTTTAGTTCTTCTTCATTGTATACGCCTATGAGCCCTGCGGTGTGCGGTCTATACTCTGTAGTCGTCCATTCTCAGTTCTCACTCCTCTGTATGTAGTCTGCATTTGGAAGAACCGAAGAACAGCCATCGATCTCTAATTTGGGGCTAGGGTGTCCATGTTTGCTGTTTTTTCTTTTAATTTTGGGCTAAAAGACAACCATATAAAGCCCAATTGCTAACATAGTTAGAAAAAGGGGGTCCAATTTCATATTTTAATCGAATCGTTTAACTTGGACCAAATCGCGATTATATGCGATCTTGTACGCTTCAATTACGATTCTACAAATATACGATTTTGAATGCGATTTGAATCGGTTTCTTGGCCTTGAATCATAAAATCGTACGATTCCACGATTTGGATCGCGATTTTGGCAACCTTGCGGGTAAGTAGGATGGCTTTAAAATTAATATTTTTTCAATATGTTACGTCGTTCGTCGGTGATCACCGACAGAGACACTTCCCCTCAGTAAATACCGACGGGATCTAACAGTCGTCAGAATTTATCGACGGCTGATAGAAGCCGTCAGAAATTACCGACAAAGTTTAGCCGTCAGTGATGACCGACGGCTCCGTCGGAATTTCCAACGGATTTTCCAACCATTCTTTGCCCGTCGACAACACACTTTCCGACAGATTTGACCGTTACCAACAGATTTTTGTCGTCGGTACAGACATGTTGAAGCCTACGCAACAAAATTCATTACACCAATTATTCGAAATCCCAATTATGGACGCGAGGACGGCATGAATGGGGTTGGTCAAAATACAGCTTAAAACCTCACGGATCTGAATCCTTTAACTTTTAACATTATTAATTTTTGTCTTCTCTTTTATGATGATATTCTTTAGACGTTAATCATCAATTTATGATTGCTCCAAACCAATGCCATTTCCTAATTGATTTAATATGTGTTTAAGGTATGAAAAACATGACTTATATATCGGAAGGGTAACATGTAATTCCTAAAAAAACCCTATAACAAAAGGAGGCATGAGAAAGCCGTATGCAGTGGACGTATTGTAGTTAATTTCGCAATGGAAGTGAGTGGTAATATGCAGATGTAAATTAGTTAGTTTCTATTACGGTCGATTGAAGAGTCTATATATATATATATGTATGTATATGTATATGTACATTTGGATGGCACACCTTTTATGCAAAATTAAGTCGATTGATAAAAGGTTTGATGAGCAAAAAAGTCCGCACCAACTAATCCACATGTTTAAAATACGATTGTGAAAATGACACTGAAAATGAGTCCACTCAGTTAATAAATATATGACGATTTCCTAGAAGTATAAGTCGTTTTATTTATGTTTGCTATGACTTCTATAGCGAATCAGAAGTTGCTCAATTCATTCCTAGGAAACATATGGCTTGTAATTGGAGAACCTTTTATTCTATAAGTAGTTAGTACGTACATACATAGCATCATAATCAGGACTAATCACATGCACATGCAATAGACATATATATCAGATATACTAATGTTTCAGCATTATTATAATTGATTCATTAGAAGTAGTGTTAAAATTTTAAAATTTCACACTAGATAAATGTGAAAGCAGAATTAACTAGTCAAAAATATACAAACTTAAAAGATGATCTAGCTTTGGAATACGAGAATACTATTTTACTCAATATTTTTGGTCTCTCTTCTTTGATCATTACGCTAATTAGTTTAATTCGTTGTTGTCTTTTGTCCAATTATATATGTTTAATTTTATTTTATAGATATTTAAGGTATGAAATTCTGACATATTATATGCTAGCAACATAGGGGTAAGGCTAATGGGGCTGGGTTTATACAAGGACTATGTTAGAAAATGCATATAACTTGTCGTGACATAACATAAAGTATTCATATATAATTAAAGTTGGGTAAATAGTTATTTTTATTCTGTATGAATTTTCCCTTATTATGCAACTTGGATAAAACGTGTAATAAAAAGACATTTGAAAAACCTATCTGTATTGAGAAGCAAAAAAATTATTTAATCAACGACTTATATATGTCAAACGGCCTGGGGGCTACTAACATTATATTATTGGAAGCATGAAAATTGCATAGTTGCATAAAATAATGAGTGAGAGCTACTACAAGTTAGTTGGCACACTGTTTGAAGTTGATTGATAGAAATGTGAGGCACATAAACCAACTAATCCACTGTTTTAAATAAAATGTGAAGGTGACATTGGAATAATATTCATAGGAGTCCCACCCCCCACTTTTAGTTAAACAATTAGGACACATGATGCATGCAATAGAATATGATGAAGTTTCTTGATTAGGGAGTAATAATATACCAAATTAAGCCCTTTAATTAAGAGTTTCTACTATATATCTAAACAAAGAAATCATTTTGTTGAAAAATAAGGAAGTGTTTTATAAATATACATGATGAAACCAAACACCTCTTCAATTTTTTTAGCAGTGTAGCTCGACTGAGTTATCTCTGAAAGAAGAAATCATATTTGCTATACTTCCTAATAAAGTAAAAATTAAATAAAATTAATTATTTTAACTTGTAAAAGAACATAAAAATAAGCCTTTTTTTTATAAACTAGTATTTTACCCATGCGTTGCACGGGATGATAATACAAGTTAATATAAGCAATTCAAAAAGATTAAACACGATTGTATAAAAAAATTTAAATTATAATATTTTATCGTTTATGTATGTGCAAAGAAAAATAATATAGTTACTACCTGTAATACGATATCTTTAATTGATGAAGATAAAAAATTGTCTACACAAAAAACTTAAGAAAAACATTAAAGAAAGTTTTTATACATAGTTTTTATTAGGCTGTCAGTGTGTAACACACGAGAAATTATGTTACATCTGATAATTTAGCAAGAATAAATTATGAACGATAATAAATGTTACAATATTTATAGTAGAATTTGTTATTTGGCTATCTTTAATACGTATCATAATTTTCAGACATTTTCATTTTATAACTCTCGAAATATCTATATAAAATTGTCTCTGAGTGAATACCAACTTTTTCTATAAAATATACATGTTATTTATTACCCCGTTTATTTTTTTTTAACTTTTGTAATATATATTAATGATATTTAATTTTTCATAGCATACATCTTTTACAGACTAAATATCTTAATATATTAATATAATTTAATCAGCTTTTAAAGAATTGAACCGTCATGACCAAATCAATTGGAAAAATCATGAATTGACAAATATTGAAACCAATCCAGAAAATAATCTGACAATGTGAGATAAATACGGATATGGTTCATAATGAATATTTTTTAATAATTATCCATTAAAATTTTAAACTTTTTGAAAACCCAAGACTCATAAGTGAAGGCCCTATTATGCAAAATTCTTCTCCAAGTACCTTAATATAGGTATATATTCTCAATTTTTTCACTAAATTACTGAAGTGGGATTCCCAAATAAAAACTGAATTCATATTATGAATTTTGCATAAATATCAATGAATTACGTTACATAAAATAAAATTTAAAAATCACACAAATTTAAAGCTGTTTAAAAAATTGAATTCAATTATTACTATTTTTTTAGATGTAAAAGCTAAATTCAAGTGGCTATTAAGGTAAAATATGTGAAAGTTTCCTTTAATGTAAGAGAACTCATATAGAAAGGTTAAAATCTTGATTTAGTTATATAAATTATCTATTTTTGATATTCTCTATATAAGGTAATATATTAAGATAAGACAAAAAAATAAATGAAAATAATAAAAAGATAAAAAAAACCAAATTCATATTGTGAATTTTGCATAAATGTCAATTAATTACATTACATAAAATAAAATTTAAAAATCTAACAAATTATGGATTTGTTCAAAAAAGCTGAATGTAATTTTTCTTTTAAAGACGTAGGAAACCGAATTCAAGTAATAATCTATATAATTGCATGCATTATGATTATTAAGATAAAATATATGAAATTTTCATTTGATTAAAGGAATTTATATAGAAAAGTTAAGATCTTGATTTAGTTATTTAAATTACCGATTTGTGATGTTCTCTATGTAAGGTAATATATTAAGATAAAAAGACAAAAAAATAAACGAAAATACTAAAAAGATAAAAAAAAACTGAATTCATATTGTGAATTTTACAAAAATGTCAATAAATTACATTACATAAAATAAAATTTAAAAATCGTACAAATTTAAAATTGTTAAAAAATAAATTTAATTATTATTATTTCTAAATGTGGAAAACTGAATTCAAGTGATTATTAAGCTAAAATATTTGAAAGTTTCCTTTGATGTAAGAAAACTTACATGAAAAAACTAAGATCTTGATTTAGCTATTTAAATTATCTATTTGTGATGTTCGCTATGTAAGGTAATAATATATTAAGATAAAAAGATAAAAAATAATTGAAAATATTAAAAAGATAAAAAAACTAAATTCAGATTGTGAATTTTGCATAAACATCAATGAATTACATTACATTATAATCTTGCACAAATATCAATGAATTACATTACATTAAAAATTTTTAAAAATCATAAAGATTTAAAACTGTTTAAAAAAACCGAATTCAAACTTTTTTTAAAAGATATAGAAAATTGATTTTAAGTGATCTTCTATATAATTGCATGCATTATTATGATTATTAAGATATAATATGTGAAAGTTTCCTTTGATATAAGGGAACTTATATATAGAAAAGATAAGATCTTGATTTAATTATTTAAATTATTCATTTGTGATTATCTCTATGTAAGGTAATATATTAAAATAAAAAGATAAAAAATAAATGAAAATAATAGAAAGAAAAAAATAATCAAAGGTTAGGATTATGTGTTAAATCAATGGCCAAAATGCAATAATTAAATTTAAAAATTGATTTTGGGTGAGAAAATGAGAAATGAAAACTAAATTACTTTAATATATATATATATATATAGATAAATATAGATTATCAGCATTCAGCCTTGTTCACACCTAGTCTGGTATTGGCCGGTACGATCATCCGCCCGCTAAACTAACTAAATGCCATAAATTTTTATATATCTTTCGTTCATGAGGAAATTAAATAGGGAAATGACATAATAGTACATATATATAGAATATCAACAGGATACATAATTAAGACATAATCATTATTGAAGGTTTAAAAAGTCGTCGACTGCCCAACCCACTGTCAAGTCCACGTAGGTCATGCGGAAAATCCACACAAGTCCCTTTCATTTATCAACTTTTAGTTCAATTTTCTCAAGAGAGTATCCCTCTTAAACATAGTTATCAGAATCAGAGCAGACCAGCCAGTCAAATTGAAAAATCAGTGACCCACTAACATGACCAGCCTTATTAACAATTTTTTAACACTACGTAATTAAACCAAAAATGACCCTATTGACCCGCAAGTTTTCTCATAGGACCGGAAATCGAAAATCCCAAGAACCGCTTGGGTTGTTACATATCAAGTAAATTTAAACTTTTAGGGTAAAATCACGTCTTTTAACTCTATTTTTCTCTAATCAGTCTCATGTTGACTTCTCGTATTATTCTAAAAATATGACTTCTCATATTGATTATTTTCTAACACTGTTTTATTTGTTTCTTTTATGGCATGTGGAGCACCGTTTATTTCATTAATAATAATATATTTTAGTGTAGCATTTATTTTTACAGTTCTTAAATGTTTATGAAGTCTTTTTTTGTCGGTGTTTAGATCGCATGACATTGTTTTTATTAATAAATAATATTTATTGGTTTCATTTTCACTTGTGTAATAATATTTAATTATAAAATTATAGTAGAATCGATACTAAAAGACAATTGTTCATGTTATATTTGTCAAAATAATCATCGAGTTTATAGGAATTGGCCAGCCGATTTGACCGCCGAATCACTTGTTAAACCAATGAACTAATGACACAGGTCCTAGGCTGAGTCAACGGCCAAGCCGAGTCTCATGACTATGCTCTTTAAAGTTATTAATTAAGGGCAATTTTCACTCTAGGTCCTTAATCTTTTAACTTTCTATCATTTTTGTCTCCATTCTTTTTTTGGCCTACTAGGTCTCCAACCTTTCATTTGTTATCGTATTATATCCCCAATGTCATTTTTCGTCCCCAGCCTTTCAATTTTCACCATTAACCACCATCAAAATGATTATTATACCATTAATTCTTTATTCTGACTATATGTCTCTAACCTTTCAATTTTTATACAATTTTATCATCTTCCTTTTTGGGGCGTATAGGATCCAACTTTTCTTTTTTTTTTTTTTGTCCTGTTACATACCTATTTACATTTTTCGTACCTAGCATTTTAATTTTTACTACTAATATTTATTAAAAATATCATTACATTATTAATTATTTAAATAAAAAAGAACAATATAAATAAGAAGTCGACTCACTCTAACCACTCAACCACACCTCAATGACAACAGTCTGAAATAATGATAACAACAAAACTCGATATATAACGATGTCGATAGATATTAAATCTACTTCGAAGAAAGTTGTCAATCAAAGTATCGGCAAAACGAATCAGATCAAATTTCCTGATATACCATAGATCACATATTGGATATGGATTTGGTAGATCCGCCCCAAAAAAATTGATTTTTGATTTATAAAAAATCAAACATAACCCTAATACTCTAATTCTAATTTAATTTCTTGTCTTTCTTCGTGATTATCACCTTAATTTGCCCTAGATATGTTGTCCGTCTCAGTTTGATCTGGTCCACTAATTGTGGATCGCAAGACGGATTTTGGGGCTTCAAAATTTTGTGAAAAAGGGAATTTCCCCCTCTTTTGCCATCAGAAATGGCATCACTCCGATGGTAAGTTATAAAATGGCGTCATTGTATTTCTAGTGGCAACGGAAGGAAGATGGGCAAATCTAGCGTGGACTAAAGATGTTAATAGTAATTTTAATAGCAATTAACAGTGGTAATGGAAAGGTTGAAGGTGGAATGTGTTAGTAGGGGATATAAAGCAACAATAAATGAAAGGTTAGAGGTTTCATACGCCCAAATAGGATTGGGACAAAACTGTATAAAAATTGAAAGGTTAGATACTCATAGTGGAAATAAAGAATTAAGGATATAATAGTCATATTAATAGGGGCTAATGGCGAAAATTGAAAGGTTGAGGACAAAATGTGACATTGAGGATATAATACAATAATAAATAGAATGTTGAGAGTCTAGTAGGCAAAAAAAAAAAATGAAGACAAAATTGATACAAAGTCAAAAGGTTGGAGACCTAAAATGGAAATTACCCATTAATTAAAGTCATGATATGATGATATTTTATTATCGATCCTCAATATTATGCTATGTGGCATTTTATTGGATATTCATTTTGTGTCTGTGTGTCTACAAGGAGAGAAGTACTCTCTCCTTAGGGAAAATACTCCCGGACTTGGCCCCCTGATTGGGGGAATCAGGGGCCAAGTATATTGGTACTCTCCCTAGTACTCCTCTCCCTAGGAAACTCAGTGTCTATAACACAAGTTCTTGACTTTTCAAAGTTACTGAACTTGAATCCTAGAAGAGTGTGCCAAGTTTCAATATGTCACTCACTAGTCGCGCATAATTAATTATTTCCTTTCCATTTTATTTTTCTCTTGATAACCATCAACGCGAGACACCCTAATCAGAACAAATTATGTACGAACGTTTTGTTATTGGGTTAGTCATAAGTTTTGACATTTTTTTAGAAATTCATGTGATATCATCAAACGATATGAGTTTTGGATAAAAATTTACAGCACCCTAGAAGGTCGTTGTTGACCGTCTTTCACTTCGGCAGCATTTAGGGTTCCTTGAACAATGTGACATATTGCATTCTCTCCTCTTATTAAGGCTAAAGAACATGTTCTTTGAAATTATAGCCAATACCAAGTATATACTACTTTCGTCTCAAAAAGATGGTCCTATTTCTTTTTTCACATAGATTTAGAAAAGTTTATTTAATAGTATTAGAAAAGTAAATTTTAACATTATTTGTCTAATATTCTCTTTTATTTATTAATTATCTTACTTTAATAATTCTATTTTTTTACAACTATGCACATTAAATTTGGGCATATATAACAGAATTAATATTTAATTACTTTTTAAAAAGGAATCTGGACTATATTTTAAGACGAATGAAAAGGGAAAATTAAACCATTTTTTTGAGACGGAGGTAGTATATAAGTAGTGATTTCCAGTTTAGAGTTTAATCAATACTCTGACAACTTTTGTAAATATGAAACTTTAAAACCCCGAAAATGGAAAACCTAAGATACAAATATGTACACTTAAGAATATGTACGAATCTCTAGTACTTTTAGTAGTTTGTCTCTTCCTTTATGATCTTATGCACAAATTCATTGTGATCCATGTCATTATTCTATTAATTAATAGGCGGTGTTTAAGGTATGAAAGTAAGTAAGACCTTCTAACTTCCCACCACAAGTTTTCTTTTTCTTTGAAATTGCGAAATTATAGGTCCAAGAAACAATATTGTCAACAACGAAAAACAAAAACAAAAAAAGGATCTCTTCTAATTTTAAAATGGGTACTTCTAATTTTAAAAATATTGATAGTTTGAAACTCATAACAACTACTTAAAACGAGTACTTTCAATCAATGAAGATAGTAACAAAGACGATAATGTCTAGTCTTTTTTATTTTTATTGAGAAGTTATTGATAGAAATGTGCTCGAGACCTTTTTAAGGGATTATAATAATTAGAATTATTATAAACATATATATGTCAAAGGTGCGCGAGTTTAATTAATATGCATGTAGTTAGAGTCATATTTGGAGAGGTTTGGTACCTCCTACTCTATTTATTTTTGTCAATCTTTATAATTGCATGCTTTTTTCCCCACCAAGTGTGAGGTGGTTTACCTACTCACTGATTATGTGCATACTTTGGTTTCTTTCATCATAGGGTTCGCATCTAAGATGGAGGGATCGGAGAAACTTGAAATAAACACGCAAATATATAGATTTGCAAGTTGCATCGAGAATGCATGACTTGCATCAAAACACGGAAACATAGACTTGTTAGAAAATGTGTTGTTATAGCATTAGAAGTTTTAAGAAAAATTCCAGAGAGACGTGAAAATGAGACATAAATAAGTGACATTATATATATGTCACACTTGTATTGGATAATGAAAAAACAATGATGTTATGATCACCCAATGTATGTGTGACACATAAGAATGTCATCTATTAATGTCACTTTTATATGTCTCTCTAGAATTGCTCAATGTTTTAATTCTATCGCAAATGCTGACAGTCACTTGTTTATGTAAGGAAAAAAAGGGTAGAATATGAGATAAATTAATAGCACTAATCATACTCGATAGTCATAAAATGATCTAACAGTACCAGAAGTGCATGATGTTACATGACCATGTGGTGTGTATCGGGGCACGCCACATGAACAATTAAAAAGTTTCACACCTGTGCATTTCTTGTCCTCACGTGTGAGGCATTCTCCAGTTTAATGAGTTGTGGTATTTTAGATTATAAAAAAACATTAATAAAAAGTTTTACGAAAGATACGCTTGATATGATTCTGTTTTCTAATACACTAGATCATTTTTAATTATTTTTCTTTTATTAAAGGGGTAGGGATATTCTAAACCACCCATCGTGGATTATCATTTTTAATTGTTTTTCTTTTAATAAAAGAGTAGGGATATTTCAAACCACCCATCATGGATGTGATGGAGGTCAAGGATTCTGTTTTTCAATGCACCAGATCATTTATAATTGTTTTTCTTTTAATAAAAGGGTAGGGATATTCCAACCACCCATCGTGGATCTGATGGAGGTTTAAAAACCACATACAATAGTGTTTTTATAATTTTATAAAAAGATCACTTTTAAATCAATACTATAGCTTAACAATCTCCTTTGTGAACTTCTTCTTCAATTGTATTATAATAAAAAAAAAGACTAAATAATGGCAATTTAAAAAAAAAAAGAAAAAGTAGGCCATAAGATCATGTTAAAAAATTTGAAAAACTTTTATTTTATAAACAAGGTAACAGTTGCGACTACTTTTGAGTTATAAAAATATGCCCCTTTGCTTAATTCTATAATAACATGCCTACATATAAATAAAATAAAATTTTTTATTATCATTATCGAGAGAATGGAATTAGTAGAAACTCCACAAACAAGCCACAAAACACACACCCACACACACAGAGAAGGAGGTGCCCACCAAACTAATGAATAATAGTATACTATTTGTCCATTTTATTGATGTAAAATAAAATAAGATAGAATAATGTTAAACATCCACGCCATCTCACATCACTTATTCGCATGTTAATTCAATTGAGTTACTATATATAGTGAATATATGCAGCGATAAATTAGTTATTAAGTAATCAAGGAGCTGAATTTTGCTCGAGTCACAGTTGAGATGGACACGTTGGTGGTGTTTGAAGCACTTCGTTTGACCCATGTTGATATATCTCCTTTTGGCTTAATCCTTAATGATTGTAGGCATTTGGTATTGAAACTCGATGGCATTCAGTTCGTGTGTGTTAGGCGACCTGCGAACTAGGCTGCTCATGTACTTGCTAGAGCGGCATGTTCTCCGTCTTGTCCTAGTTTGTTATTTCATGTGCCCCATCTTTGATTGATGATGTACTTTATTTCAATTATATTATTGAATAAAATTACTTTTCTCAAAAAAAAAAAAGAAGAAGTAATAATTCAAAGATAAGAGATAGACATGAGATATGATGGATGTATAACATTATTCTATTTATTGTTCTTCTTTTTTTTTTTTGAACAGTTATTATTCTCCTTGTTATTTCATTAATCTTTTGTCTATCTCTGGAGTCTCTGATCGCGTCTCTTGTTTCAATTTTTTTTTCCTGTCCTCAACGACCAAAATATTTTCATGATCCACGTCTAAGTATGGCAACAAAGTATATGATTCAAATGTTTAAAATATTTATTTACCTTTTTTTTCTATTTTCATACAGAATAAAAAGGATCGAACTTGTATTAAAATAGAAAAGAAAAATAAAATAAGAAACATATAAATTGAGACTTATCATGTTTTTGTATACCTACATACCCTAGGCACGATCATTGTTGGATATCATATTTTTTTTATTATATATATAATATAAGGCCTGAAGAAGAACTCTCATTAAACTTATGCCCAAGCGGGGGCAGACCTAGGGGTGGCTTTCCTGATCTCAGACTATTCCGGTTTCTTAAAAAAAATTATATTTTTTCCCTTTTGAAAAATTTAAGAAAAATTTATAATATTTCAGTTAGAAGTTATCAAATTTGGACTACCCGATCATCTTTTTTGTTATGCCATGGCACTGAAGGGTCAATATTTCACATGTTCAGCAATTATATTTGATCAATTAATTAATTAAATTAATTAATTAAAAAAATAATTAGTTAATTAATTTTAAAAATGATAGGCAGGCGCACTCTATGACATAACGGAACGCGGGTTGGCTGTATAGAAATTGGGAGCATTAAGTCTTTTTATGGTAAAAGGTCACTGTTAATTAATGGGGTGAGATTAACCCAAACTAATTATTAAATATACACATACTGGTTTTGTAAATGGAAAAGATTAATAATTCAATTTACCATATAAAAAGCTGAAAATCGAATGGTGAATTTAAAAAAGTGTGGGTTTTACTTTTATAATACAACGAATGAACGACAAGATACAGGGGCTTCCTTGTTTGACACGTCTCCTTTGACCCCCTCAAAAGCTCTCTATACATTGCAGTGCTTCCGCCTGTGGTTTCTTCTTCCTCTTCTTCTCACCTTTTTCCGTTAGAAGAAGTTTCCTATTTCTGGGTTTCTGTTAATTTCTCCACAGCTGCATTTATATATTTTCTCAGGTACGTAGGTTTTCTTTCCCATTCTCTCATTTTTCCCCTTCAAATCCCCCATTCCTCGTTCGTCGTCTCCATGAAAAATGCTTTTAACGCAATTCTCCTTTTCAGGCTCTTAATCTGCAATTTGATTTGCTGCTGTATTTGAAACGCGATCAGGTTTGAGTATTAGCTGTCATTCTGTCAAAAATATTTTATCTTTTAACTCTTTTGTGATACCCCTTTTCTCTTGTTCTCTTTTCTGGAGATTTTATAATCTTCCAATGCCAGTTTTTTTAATTTCTTTTTGCTTTTGTTCGTTTTGTTCATTGAAGATTCTACCTTTTGGGTCTTTCTTTTGTGGGTTTTCTTCAGAAATTTTAATGAAGCTTTTTTGTTCAATTTTAATGGATTTTCTATGAAACCAATCAATGTATACAATATATTATGTGGTTTATGCACATCTGGTGATTTCACAGAACAATTGTTTATTTGGTATTTGTCGGTTAATTAATGCTAATACATCCTTTTTATTATTCGCTGTTAGATGTTGAAATGCCGATTGTCTTAATCAGTTTTCGAGGTTTAACACGAAACATGACGCTTTTATTGGTCGCTGTTAGATGTTGAAATGCTGATTATCAGTTTTCGAGGTTTAACACGTAACATGGTTATAAATTATTTAATAATGTCATAAGATTCTATATGTGGTTATCAATGTCCTTCAAACAGCATTCTCAACTTGTTGTTTAGCATCATTCTATTTGATCCCGTATGTCAAAGCGGCTTTTCAACATACATGTAGGCCAAGTGAAAATAATTTTCTTTTTATGTTTCTTTCCTAGCTGGGAACCAGGATGGAGATCTGTTTCTGCATCCTGGTTTCATATCGTTTCAACTTGGTTTCAAGCGAAATTTCCAGCAAATTTTACTTAATGCGAACGGATCAAAATTTATGCTCATTGCAATCTCGTTTTGGCGTCAGTTGGATTTGCTTTGAGTAAAACTCATCAGTTTTAGTCAGCCTTGGTGGAAGTGGATTAAAAATTCTGGCTTTTTCTATATGGTGTTAGATGAATTTTGTAAAACCTTGGAGTTAAAAAGTAATAATCCAGTATTGTAACTTTTCGAATGACTTGTTAAAATATTATTTCCTTTTCTGCCCCTTACCTTGAAAAAGTGCATGTTTTTGGTTTTTCATTCCATTGTAACCATTCCTAGGTGTGGTTTAAGGAGTTTCAGGAAAATGATTTAACTTGATAAGGAATCATTCTAAAAAAAGCTGACTTAGGAGACTTCCCATGTGCTTGTGGAGATGTCTGTCAACGAATCTTAACATATCCTCTCTCTCTTAAATATATATTTCACATACTTCTGTGATGGCCCTAGTGGGGCAGCCAACAAATTATGAGGTTTAGTTGGTTGTAGAGTCAAGTTCTTATACTAACAATATGAAGGGCTTGAACTTAATGTAGTATTAATTTTTTTGAATATTGGCTTTGTTCTCTAATAGAACTATTTGTGCAATTTTTTAAGATATGATGGAAGTTAATAATTTAAATAATAGATGACGAATAATGTTCATTACTTGCCACATGCCTAATCAATTGTTATTTACCTTTTTCATTTTTCTTTTTTTTTCCCCATTTGAGGAGGAAATATTGAATTTGTGGTTCACCATTTAGCATCTTTTCTTGTCCTTAAAAGGAAGACAAATTCAATCAGACAGCGTTAAAAATGAAAAAATAAAAAAAAGGCAACTTTTTGCACCAAATGTTGAGTTCCAACAAAAGATGATGGAGAAAAAAAAAAAAAAAGGCAAGACAAATTCACTTTTGGCATACTTCCTAGAATGAAGTCTGAAGGTAGATTTTCTATTAATTATAAACTCACTTTACTCAAAAGTTTTAAATTATTTCACAGAAAAGCACTTTGTTCATCCCCAATCCAGAAATGCTACTTTTAAGCATAGCTAGCTAGACGCGCTGATTTAGTGAAAGTTTTTAATCCTTAACTTTAAGCCCAAAGAACACTCTTTGATCTGTCTTTCTCATCTAGTATTTGAAAATCTTAATTTGGTTACATAAGATATCAACTTTCATCATTTTCATTGTATTTAAATAAAAGTGACAATTACTGTACAGTGCATAATATGTTGTTTTTTGCATCACGGAAAATGGATTCAACTGAAAGTATTAGGCAGATTGCATAGCTTGAAGTAATGTAATCTTTTATCTGTTAAACCCTTTCATGACAAAGCCTAGTCCCTGGTTTAAGCCAAGAGAACCACTCCTTGGAACCAAGTCTTTTCAATATAGTTTTCAGAGACCTTTATTTACTTCAGTGAATATGAATATTTTTATCATTTAGGTTGTAATTTTACTCAGATGAAACTTAGATTGGAATGTTAAAACCATTCGCAAATGTCATGGTGCTTGGTATGTGTGTATTCTTTTATTATTTTCTGTATTCCGACAAAAGTGACAATTACTAAGCGGTGAGATAATATGTCTTTTGCTCTTCATGAGAAGCGTATTCAATTTGAATAGTTAGACATTATAAGTAACATTTCCTAGCACAATAGTATGCATAATGCTTGAGTACTTGGCAATACAATTCACCTTTTGCGCCTTCTTCATGACACTTGTTACTTTTCTTAGATCACTTTAATGTAGCGGCTTATCGTTGGATTTTTCATGCTCTACTGCTTTCTTCCTTTTAAATCAGTATATGCTTCTTTTCTTATAATGTCCATTGGAAATTTCAACTTTTTTTTTTCTTATTTGTAGGCGAGTATCATAGTTGAAGGCTTGAAAATGGTTTCTATAGGAGAACATAATACTTTGCATTAATCTACTCTTGGTTTGATTTTGATAGTTTATCTAATACATCAAGTAGATTCCTATTATCCTTTCTGTTGAGGTTAAATGATTTTGAGTGCTTTATTTGTGTTGCAGCTTATTCTTTTATGCATATAACGATTGAAGAATCATTTGGTTTCTTTAATTTCTTGCTGATGCATGATATTGCACTTCCTAGCTGGTCTAGACAGTGTTATGGTGAGTAATGTTCCTTACTTTATTGGGGTTAGTCCTGGATGTATAGTAATTTTTTAAGATGTGTTATAATTTGTTTTTCTCATTTCAGGAAACAAAGGTTGCTAGACGCTATTAATAATTCAGTAGCTCTTGTGCAAAAATGCTTCTTTTCCTGGCATAAATGCACTGTGGCTTTGGAGATGAGGTACTGTATAATTGAATAGTTTTCTCTCTCTCTCTCTCTTTTTTTTTTTTTTTTTTTTTTGGCTATAAAATTTTAATAAGCTAAAAAGCATAATA